>BSBK01004168.1:2500-222500 GCA_027943335.1 Chamaecyparis obtusa
CAACATATCCTTAATATTGATTATTCCAATTTCCCCCTAAACATTTTAGTGAACCTAACTTGTTCCCTTTCCTTCTTTGTGGAGTTAGTTTCCCTTTCATTGTGTGTTCACCTTCATTTGGTGAACCGAACTTGTACCCTTTCCTTATTTGTGGAGTTAGTTTCCCTTTCATTATGTGTTCACCTTATTTTGATGAACCCAACTTGTGCCATTTCCTTCTTTTTGGAGTTAGTTTCCCTTTCAGATGCGTTCACCTTCTTTTGGTGAAATCAACGTGTGCCCTTTCCTTCTTTGTGGAGTTCATTTCCCTTTGATTGTGTGTTCTCCTTCTTTGGTGAACCCAACATTTTTTCTATATCCTTTTTATTGTGTAGTTAGATCTTCCTTTTCTTCATTAATTAGTTAGATCTATCTTTTACATTTCTTATCTAGATCTACTTTGCATATTAGTGGTATTTATATCTTCTTCTTTATTCTTGTGGTTAGATATCATTAGAGCCTTATTGTGTGATCTCCCCTTTTATGAGATTTATCAATTTAATTCAAACATATATTATTCCCATTAGAAGAATCCATAGACTCATGCTTTATTTTGATCCAGAATCTTTCCTCTTTCCCAGGATGCTTGATGAAACCAACATTCCTCCCACTAATGTCAATCCTACCATGTACAACAATTATTCTCATTAATCTCATGATGAAGATGAAGCCTTAAGAGTTCCTCCTTCACAAGTTCAAAAACTCACTAATGACCTTGAAAAATGGAGAATTGGCTTATTCAAGAAAATCACAATCTCGATAATATTTTTGTCATAGAATCCTTAAGGAAAATCCTTCACAACGATGAAAATGGCATTACTCTTTTACGTGGAATTTCTCATCTTATCCATACTCATGCTAAGCCATTAGTGGAAAATGATCAAGAAGTTTCATGTGTTCCTTCTTCCACCAATGTTGAGGCTTCTATACCTATTCCTACTACCACTCCTAGCATTCCTACCTATACTCCACCTCTCATGATTACTTCTACACAAATGTCTAATCCTTTGAATGTGAATCTTCCTAATCCTATACTTTCCATGAGTATCCCACCTATTTCATTACCTTCTTCTATGCCTTCTTATAATGTTGTGCCTTTCATGTATTCCAATTTTCCTATCACTTCAATTTTCATTCCTACTACTTCCATTATTCCTTCAGCTTCCTACAACTTTCCTAACACATCCAATGTGTCTATGCCTACTATTTCCTCTACTAATCCTGACATTAGTAACCTTCTTAAATTTTTTGCCTCTTTGCAAAAAAAATTAGCTTCAATAACTCAATCCAAGTTTAACATTCATCATTGTGATGTTTCTAATCCTTTTAGTTTAGACATTCTCCATGGTGTTATCCCACAGAATGTTGAAATTCCTCGTCTTGAGACTTATAATGGTAAAAGTGATCTTGTGACTCATGTTAAGACTTTCCAAACTTTGTGTACTAAATTTTCTCATGAACATAGGCTTATGGCTAAGTTGTTTACACAAACCTTTATGGATAAATCCTTGCAATGATATTTATCAAAATAAGTTTCAATAGCCCAACACTTACATAAAGATAAATAAGACAACAAACACAATTAATGATCAAGTTATTGTTGCATCTAAAGGTGCTACTTCTAATTCCTCTATGTTTAGGAATAATCATAAGTATACTATGTTTTTTGAATCTTTGAACAATGTGATGATGAAGTTAATTAATACAAACATGATTAAACTTCCTCCTATCCATCCCATTGATCCAAAAACTCCTTTTCCTAAATCCTTTGACTCTAATTCTTTTTATCAACACCATCGCCAACTTGGCCATGATACTAAAAAGTGTTATTCCATGAATAATTCTATATAAGATCTCATTGATTTCAATGATATATCCATTGATGTCGATGTTAATCCTGGAAATAAATCTATTGCACCTCCTAACCAGAACTTACAAATCTATACCAATCCTCTTCCTTCCCATTCAACCAACACTATTGCTCAACCCTTTGCCTCTACTAAAAATATTCCTTATGATGAAAAAATGGAAGAAGCTAGCCATGTTGTGAATAATATTAAGCCTCAACCTCAAACATAGATTACCCTCTACCTAAACATAAATCTTCCCTTACTATTATCTTTTATCATTCAGAGACACTTAAAGAACCTAATGGTCCTCTCTACATTACTATTAGGGTAGTTGTTAATCCTTCCCATGGTTTCATAGTTGATCCTACTTCAATGGTGAATATCATAACATAACAACACCTCTTTATCAAGAACTTTCCTAAAGATTCCTATGATCCCTCTTATGCTTGGATTCAAACTTGTAATGGATTTTTTTATTGTCCTCATGGTTATATTTTCCTACCTATGAGCTTTTGTGGTAAATTTATGGATACTACCTTTGTTTTCATTCTTACTTACGATTAGTTTCAGGTTAAGCTTGGTCTTCCTTGGCTTTCTTCAATGAAATTTGTCTCTTCTCCTATCCATAAGTGCATTAAATTTCCTTATAATGGAGAGATTATGATTGTTAATCATTCCCTCTACCATCCATCTAGGCCTCAAGATTGTATTGATACCAATTTACTTTCTCCTTCTTTACCTTATTCCATTCCTACTCATCCTGACTATGTCTTTTATTCATACCAAGCCTTTAAAATCTAAAAGATCCTTGAATTAAGTCAACCAAAAGAAGTTCATATCCCATCTCTTTTTCCTACTCCATTGATTTCTCATTTACCTACCCCACCACCTCCTATTGTACAACCACCTATTTCCTAACTGACATCAATTCCTTCCATTCTTCCTCCTCAGCAAACCAAGGAACCTATGTCTGTTGAGCCTACTCCTACTTCTCTCTCTAGTAAGACCAAACATAACTGACATGCTCATGAACATCATAAGAAGTGTATAGATAAAGACAAAGAACATGCACATGCTTCTCAATCAGTCTCATCTTCTCATGTATCTCAACCTTTTCCTTCCTTTTATCAACCTATGCTTGAGCCTTTGGAGGAATTTAATAATAGTATTAACATTCCAATGGATAAACATGATGATTCTATTCATATCTTTGATTCTATTGCAATTAATTTAGATGAAGAAGATACTCTTGATGATGAAAAAATTAATGCTAATAATGATACAAATGCTAGTGATGGTGAATATGAAACTATTGATATGGATCATGATTTGCCTACCATGCTTTCTATACAGTTGATAATTACTCCTATTCTTGAGCATAGCGACTTACAAAAGGGTCCTTGTTTGGAATTGGCTATTGTTCCTACTATGTTGGACACTTATCCTCTTGTGAGTTTCCCACCTTGCATTAATACTAAAAACTAATATGAGGGGGGTAGGTGATGCACTTAAGTGGATCCTATAGCATTGTAGTCTTTGTGTGTTTTCCTGTTGTATTGTATTTCCCCCATGATGTGTTGGTTGTTATATGTTTTTTCTAGATTCTTTTAAATGATCCTTGTTTCTCCATTGACACAAGGTGACAAAGGAATCGAACCTATCATACACATTCTTCTATTTTTATCTCTTTTCTTTTATATTTTGTTATATGTTGTGTTGTACATGTTCCAATGTCCGTAAATATTTCTTTTGTAGTCTTCTTGGATGCTTGCGACATGGTAGAAACATATTTTTTTGTCTTTGTGATGTTGGCCCAAAAAGACACTTTTTTGTAACTCTTACATGTTTTTCTTCCATTGTATTATAGTTCTACTTCCTTTGGGAGATGATGATATATTATTTGGACATAATATCTTATATATTATCATATGATCTAGCTGACCCTAAATTTAGTAGATCCATCTTATTATCTCTTTTTTATGTGTTAATTTCCCTTGTAATGTTCTATCCTGGGGATATTTCATAGTGGAAACATCTCTAGTGGATTCATGCATGCTTTTGTTAAAGCTATTTCTCCCGTTAAGGCATTTGCAATTGCTTTAATGTGGGGACATACACTTCATTCACTATTGCACACACGCACTTTGATACCTTTTTTCCTTTTTGCACCCATTTGATCCTTGTTTTGGTTACTTAACAACTTGGGAAGCTTGATCTTTGCACTCTTTTGATCCTTATTTAGGTTACCAAACAACCCAAGAAGCCCGATCTTTGTACTTGCACACTTCTTTTTTTCAATCCCTTAAGGATACATACATCCTTATGCCTGGTTCACTTTGTAGATTCCCTTTTTGGATACACATTTCCTTAAAGATGAAACTTCGATGGGTTGAATAGAATGCCACACACACTTGCAAGACCATTCAACGCCATCTCCCTTTTCTACATGCCCTTTTTGTGTGGTCCACAATAGGATGCACAAGTCTTATTGGGATAGAAACCGCACCTTTTTTATTTTTTTCAAAGACATCTCTCTTTTTGTGAATTTGGATTGTCAAAGGTTGAAGTCTCCTGGGGGATTGGGTGTTCTTTGTCTCATTGGTCATAATGAGATCAACTTATGTTCTTTCTCTACTTTATCGTATGGCTTCATACTCCTACTAAAGTGGGGGATAAATGTACCATCTTAAAATGGAATCACCCATCATTTAAGACCTTTTATCTCCCACCCTTTAGTAATTTCATGTTACATGGATGTCTTTATGTTCATATGGCTCATTTCACCTCATTTCAGAGCCTAATTCTGATTGTTTTAGCACCTTCCATCAACCCTCTTGCTCAAATCCTAGTGAAGAATCCCTAGGAGGAGGGAAAAGTCCATCATCCTCCCTAGAAGGAGGGTGAATTTTTCCATCCTCCTTGGGAGGAGGACAAATGTTTCCATCCCCCCAAGGCAGGATTTCGTAGAATTTGAAATTTTCCTTCGGGGGTGTTTATTTCCCATCTGCTTTTCATTGTCGGCCCTTTTTTGTTTGGCACCAAAAATTTATATAAAAAGAGGCCTAAGCTCTTAATTTACACAAAAATACACACATAATAATTCCATATCTGACGCAAACAAGCTCTCAAGGTGCCCTAGCTAACAAGTTTTCAAGGAGTTCAAGGATTCATTGAAAACTTTTCATCATTAATCTCCTTTTTAAGATCCAACTTCCTTATTGGAGATTTGTGGAGTTGGCCATCAAGGGAGGAGATTCTACATAAACTTGCATTCAAGAATTCATCCTCAAGAATATGATCATAATCACATCCATGGCTTCATGATTTTGTATGGTGGATCCATTGCATTTGTGGAGATTTCCTACATCCTATTAGAGATTCAACAACAAGCATTTTTACAAGTGAGGTGAGTAACTTACATTTATCTTTCTTATAAATGTTGTCTACATGCACATTTACATACATTTTATCTTCAAGCTTAATTCTTAAATTGGGGCTTGACTGAGGCAAGCCCCTCTCCACCAACATGTTTTCCTTCCTTTGTGTCTGTAGGTGCAAGTATAAAGATTGTAGATTCGGATCTAGGGAGTCTTAGAATATGTTTTATAGAATTTATTAGATTTATGGAGTTTCATGTTGTCGGGAGGAAGTCAAAGTTTTCCATCCTCCCCAAAAAGTCACCATCCTCTTAAAAAGTTACCATCCTCTTGGTAGAAACTTTCCTCTGGGTTTTTCTAGGTTTTCTATTTTGAGCCCAAATATGGTATTAGTTCCTATTCTACAGTCTTTTGTGATTAGTTTTTAGACATGATTTGTGTATTCCACTTCATATTCATAAGGTTAGTAGATCTCTTTCCACTCCTTATACATCTCAGATCTGATATCTTTCTTTACTTGCTAGTGCACTTTCCTTCTTGTCATCTTTTGATCAAACCCTAATCAAATCTTAATAAAAGAAAACCTAATTTGACCAATACACTCTCAATTAATAAGGTAATTGAACATTTCATGAAATAAGGCATCTTGCATACATATGTTTTTGGTTTTGGGCTTAGCATTGGCATCCCTTCTCCTATTTGGGCATTACTAATCTAGCTTGATCCCATTTGAGGGTTATATTAGATGACCATATTCTTTCTCTTGTATTGAATGTTAGTGGTAGATTGGATAATTAATCAACGTATCCTTAACATTACTGATTCTAATTTCCCCATATATATATGTGTGTGTGTGTGTGTGTGTGTGTGTGTGTGTGTGTGTGTGTGTGTGTTTGAGGTGGCATACACATTAGTACATGCAGTTGTGGTGGTTCTTAGGGGTAGGATAGTGCCCTAGTAAGGGATGTTTCATCATCCCTCCACCTCATCTATTTTTTTCCAAGCTCCTTATGCTTCTACAAATGGTGTTTTCGATGTCATATGCACATTATGGTTTCTTTGTATAAAGGATTATTATATATGTGTGGTTAGACCAATTATTGGATCATTGTAAGTAGGTTGTAAGTGGCAAGTCTGTTCATGTCAAAATGTTTTATTTTTGTTCCCACCCAATGGTTTATAATTAGGGTATGATATGGGGAGTTGGTTTCTATAGCTATTGACAGGCTTTCGATTTTGGATCTCGGCTACACTTGGACAATTATGCTATATTTTGTAATTTACTTTAGTTTACATTAATATTAAAATATATATATAATTTACCGGTGTGTGTGTGTGTGTGTGTGTGTGTGTGTACACACTCATCACATATGCGAATATTTAGGTTATCTAGGTATGATAACAATATTGTTTATTGCACAGATTGTTTCTAGTATGTCGATATCAATATGCTTTGAACAATGGAAGCATCTCTATTATATCTTTATATAAATATGCCTACCGAGAATCAAGAATTAAACTGACAGATTCAAGAATACACACACACCGGTAAATTAAGGTATCAGTACACATTCGTCATTCTCCATTCTTCTTAGGTGCCAATATCATAGGTACTGCACAAGGACTCAAACTTTCTCTAATCAAATATTTCTCCAACAACTCTTGAATCTGTCGGTTCAATTCTTGATTCTCGGTAGGAATATTTATATAAAGATATAATAGAGATGCTTCCATTGTTCAAAGCATATTGATATTGACATACCAGAAACAATCTGTGCAATAAATAATATTGTTATCATATCCTAGACAACCTAAGGGTAAAAGCACAAAGCTGTGTCACGTTTCAGGACAACTTATCAGCACAGCTAAATTTGAGTATTTCTAACTAAAATTATTTTTTGTCAAACATATGGTCTAGCTAGATTCATTCTATCTAAGTTAGATAAGTTCTTCACCTTTTCCAATTGGAAATATCTATTAATTGTATGTTTTATAACAATTACTAAAGAAATAAAATTATTTCAAAAAAGTGACGTTTCAATAACTCTTACTCTTTTTAATGATATTTTTTTACAAATATAAAAATACCCTTTTTTAGAGCACAGAGTCAAGATTATCATCATATAATTTTTATAGTATTTTAATTAGATCTAATATATTATAATTTCAAAATACTACAAGTAGGTATTTTAACATTTGAGAACAAGATGCTTCAAAAATAGAAAAAAATAGTAAAGCTTATCAAAAAAATTGAAAATTTATATTTAACTCTAGAGGAGAGAGTTATCTTCAAGAGTGTATAATTTATTTTCTGAATGGTGTAGATTTGATAGGGGAAATTTGACGCGAGATAAAAATTATCAATTTCAGGTATGTTTGACTTTGAGTAGTTATAACAAAGAAAATATACATTGAAAACTAATTTTTCTTCTTTTCTGCACTAGCTATACATTTTATCTATGACATATTTTGAAATCAAAGGAAAAAGAGATTATTTGCATATACTTTTTTGGTGCGGACAAGACCCTCATTTTTCAGCATTTTTCAGCAAGTAAAAAATGGACTTAAAAATTTTAAAAACTATGTGAATTCTTGTTCAAAAAAATTTAAAAAAATTATAGCCATAAACTTCATCCACATTTATACATTTCATTAGTTTACATCATCTCCAAATTTTAAACATAAATGCCATTTTTATGTCATTAAAGTTAAAATTTTTGTGTTGTTGACCTTTTCCTTTATAAAAGTGTGACACAGCTTTGTACTTTTACCCCTAAATATTCGCATGTGATCCATTGTATATCAGAGACAACATTACCAGGTTATTGAGCATATATTTATTTACATATTAGACACAACCATCCTATATTGTGATATACCATTCTACAATTATCATCATTATAGAGCAACATATGCATTTGGGAATTAAGCTTCATATAGCTATTGGTCATTATCCATTATAAATAGCATAAGCATCCATAATTAAATATTATATAATAAAGTTTTGTCATTGTGAAATAAGGGACATTACAAGTGGTATCAGAGCATAATCTCTCCATCTTGTGAGGTACGTACATGCAAACATATAAAAGGAAAGGAAATAAAAACAAGATGAATGAACAATTATCCAATGAAATGAAGGCATTCATGGAACAAGTAAATCAAACAAATAAATCACTCCTCCAAGAACTACAGAATACAGGGAACTCAATTGATAGTCTTAGAAACAATTCTACCAATGGGCTAGACATAATTTCTAATCACTTAGAGAACCATAATGGGTCCTCATCCTCTAGGGTACCCAAACCCCCTTTCTACCAAGAAAAGAGATATTGAGAGGAGAGGAAGGAATTGAACAACCCACCAATAATACTGTGGACAATACCAAAGCCTATGCTAGTTTGGAACCGGAAATTAGAGAGCTTATAACATTTAGGGAATTTTGTGAGGGTCAAAAACAAGAAACATAAAAAAGGACAAGGTCAAACTTAAATAAGGATTTAAAACACAAAGTAAACAAAGTAACCCTCCTGAAGTTTGATGGGGCTAGGAAAATCACTGCACATGGTTGGCTATAGAAGTTAAACACTTACCTTACCCTTAGTCCGATGACAGAGGAAGATGCACTCCATTTTTCCATCATCCACTTAGAAGGCATAGCACATGAATGGTGGTACCATGGAATCCACACCCAGGGCCATCAACACGTCACATCCTATGAAGAATTTGCACAAAGGCTTATTAAAAGATTTGATAGAAGACACCCCTAAGAAGACTTTAAAAAGATGACTCTAATCGAGCAACAAGGATCAATTGAATGGTATATTGCTGAATTCCAAAAACTCTCAGTTCAAATTTCAAGAGTAAATGATGACAGGCTGACTTACTTGTTTGAGGAAGGATTAAAAGACTCACTGAGAGGTTTGGTTAGTGCTCTCAAATCTGCATCTCTTGACGATGTCATTGAAACAACTTTGAGACTAGAAGTTTCATCAACAAGTAGCAGACCCTCAAGAAACTATAGCAAACAATTCCATGGTAGGAATGAAAAGCATAAGCAAGAATTCCCAAAAAGAAAATGTTTTCACTGTAGTGAGGACTTTGAAAGTGGACACATATGCCAAGATGAAAAAAATAAAAAACAAAGAGAAGACTTACAAAGGAATAAGTTAAGTTTCAAATGCAAGGAATCATGGGAACCATAAAATAAGCATAGAAAAAGGAGTCAAGTTCATAGAATAGAGGCAACACTCGACCTTGAAATGGAAGGGGAACCACCTAAGAAAATGAGATATGATCAAGGGAACCTCAAAAACATTCAATCAATGAACGGAGGAGAAAGACAATAGATCTTTGAGGAAGTTCAACCCTAGTTATAACAAACAATTTGTAAGTTTGTCTTAATCAGTAAAATAATCATTTAATCTTGATTATTAGGGATTGTAAATAGCTTTCCTATGGATTTTGCAATTGAGGGAGAACTACTAGGACACCCTATTGCAGTACTAGTTAAGGGAAAGGCTATAAAGATTCCCTATTGCAAATAGCTTTCCTACAGAGTCTGAAATCAAGGGAGAATTGCTAGGACACTCTATTGTAGTACTAGTTAAGGTAAAGGTTATAAAGACATCCTATTACAAGTAGCTTTCTTATGGATTCTGCAATCAAGGGAGAATTATTGGGACACCCTATTGTAGTACTAGTTAAGGGAGAGACTATAAAGATATCCTATTTCAAGTAGCTTTCCTATGGAGTCTTCAATCAAGGGAGAACTACTACGACACCCTATTGCAGTACTAGTTAAGGGAAAGGCTATAAAGACATCTTATCGCAAGTAACTTTCCTATGGAGTTTGCAATCAAGGGATAAATACTAGGACACCCTATTGTAGTACTAGTTAAGGGAAAGATAATAAGGGCACCCTACTACAAATAGCTTTCCTATGGAGTCCGCAATCAAGGGAGGGTTGTTAGGGCACCCTATTGCAGTACTAGTTAAGGAAAAGATAGTAAGGGCACCCTTTCACAAGAACCTCTCTATTTTTTTAGACAAAGGAGATGAAGTATAAATAGATAAGCAAGACAAGCATTCTGCTAAGTAGACCACCTCGCGTGGATGCCTGCACCTACCATCGAGTCCAAGGGGGGAAAAGTTCCGCTCTTGGAATTAGTATGAATTTGGCTTGGACTAAATTATCATGAATCATCTCTACAAATAAAATTTTCTTATAGTATGATCACATTCTTGAAATTATTTGCTAACTTGTATTCACTTTGTATAGGGTTTATAGTCAAGACTCAAGAGCACAATAAAGAAATAAAACATCTTCCTAACCTTATATTATTTTGAATTAAGATTGTAGGGAGGAATTCAACAAAGTGTAAATATCATGTGTATACTCCATGTCTTCTTCGTGTCATCATGCATTAATGTGTATACTTCATGTATTCTTTGTGTCTTCATGCATCCAAATTTATACTTCATGCTTTCATTGCTAACTCTATATTTTTGGTAGCCTAGAATCAATTTGAAGATCCAAATAGGATAGAAGAGTGCGTAGCAACCGCCACTCACACCAAAGTTTCACATTGCTTGAGGACAAGTAATCTTGGGAAGGGTGGACTGTCATAACCCCTCCCTAAATAGAATCTAGCGATTATGATCAAAATATTAATATATTTAAATTAATTAATTAAATAAATGACAATATAAATGTTAAATTAATAATAGTAAATATATTATTAATATAATAATAAAATAATTGTTAAGATGATTAAAATATAATAATATAATAATCTATTAAAATAATAATAATATAGTTATAACATAATATTAAATAAAATAATATCATAATATAAAATATTAATATAATAATATAATAAAAATAAAAATAATAAGTAAATAATATTAATGAGTCAACCCAATACTTATTCGATGATCAATATACCGACAACATACGTCTACGCAGTGTTGGCTATTCAAATGCATACAATGATATTGTGAAAGAACCATTTAAGGGTCATTACATTTGACTATTACCAGCGGACCAAGGCGATATGGCTTGGGGCTCAACGATAGAGTACCCTTATGTAATTGGCACATCAGTCTTAGGTATTAAGTACATAGATGGAGTCTTGCTATCAGCAGACATGGGGAGGATCACATTAGCATTTCCTAGGTGATACAATCATGAAGCAATATATTTACTACACTGCGATTACAAATGGTCATAAATGACCGCACATTATTAGCAAATAAATCATCATCTATCGAGTAAAAGGGAGATGACTAATTTATGATATCGATGGTGAGATTATAAAGGAGACGTTAACAAAGAAAATACAGTTTCTGACAAGCTCATCCAAACAATGATTCTTAGGGAAACCATTAATGGCTTTGTATCATGGAATAAGTTTATCCCGAATAGGAACGAGTCATTATCTATGATAGTCAAGAAGATTAAGATTTACTAGCTGTGGGCTGTGTGAGCATTGAATTCAGAATATCATATAAATTATATCTCTTCGTGGATCATTCTATTTAGACCATTGTGTTTCCTTTGGCAACCATCAGTGCAGTATCTATCGGCCAAATCAGAGATGACATCATACTTGAGGCATATTTATATAAAGATATATTAGAGACGCTTTCATTGTTCAAAGCATATTGATATTGACATACCATAAATAGTCTGTGCATAAACAACATTGTTATCGTACCTCGACAACCTCAATATTCACATGTGATCTATTGTATATCAGAGACAATATTTCCGAGTTATTGAGCATATATTTATTTTCATATTAGACACAACCATCCTATATTGTGATGTACCGTTATGCAATTATCATCATTATAGAGCAGCATATGCATTTGGGAATTAAGATTCATACCATTATTGGTCATTACAAATTATAAATAGTATATGTATCTATAATTAAACATTAAATAATAGAGTTTTGTCATTGTGAAATAAGGGACATTACAATGAGCACCACACATACCCTCACGAGGACGACCTCGGGCACCACCACCACAGAATAGATCACGAGTACCACCACCATGTCCATGGCCCTAAGTACCACAACCCCTAGCTTTCCAAAGTATTTCCATTTCCTCCTACACCTCTATCAGTTGGATCCTAAAGAGGTTGGGATCCATTTGAGACCTCGGGATCCCTACAACCAAAACAAGCTCATAATCATGGAAAAAGTTCATAAGTTATGCCCAGTGTTTCTAGGCCTCCACCATTCTTTCTAGGATATTTCCCAACACTCTATACAAAAGGAAGAGGTGCACCAAAGGAGGTACCTTGGAAAATATGAGCCATTCACCATAAACAACCACAAACCCATACCTTGGGATAACACATTGCAAGATATCATCCAAACCCACATGCCATTCAGGCTGCACACATTGCTCCATTATTATTTTCACCTATGCCTTTGACCTGAAATGAAAGCCCCATTCATAAAAGTGAGTCACAATATCAGTTTTGGTTCGAAAATAAAATTTAGATGCTAGATACTTAATGACTAGCAATGCCCTGACCAAGATAAGGAAAAAAGGGTGACTAGAAGTGAAAATATTCTTCAGGCATTATTCAATCATTGGTCCTTTGAATGCCATCTTTTTCTTCAAAGCATTGAAGAAATTTTTTTCTTCCATGGCTCTATCACATCCACCCACCTCCCAAACAATCTAAGAAATCAGCAAGAACAAATTAAATGTACATCTTGATTTGGGTAAAAAGAGGTGTGTTTGCCTCAAAGCACACCCTTTATTCAATGTCCACTATAGATATATATGATGCAGGAGCATCTCGGGTTCTTGACAATCCTGTGTCACCCAAAAAAGGTTAGAGTTGTTAGATATGCTTCGTAGCTTCTTTTGGGCTCTCAGTGACGTATTCTTTTTTCCACCAATGAGGCTTGGTTGCTACTCGGTTCCTTCGTTCACTGAGTTGGCTCAGTTTGTTCACTGAGTTTATTTCTTGTCACTTGGTAATCTTATTCACCGAGTGTTTTATTTTGGATTTCTATTGAGGTTGACTTGTGCATTGAATTTTGGTCGTGGAGTTAATGGTTGCATCGATCATTGGGAAGCTTGTGGACCTAGATCTGGTCGTTTCCTTCTCCAATGTTAGATCTTAAGGCCGACTTGTTTTGGTAGGCTCTTGTATAAATAAAGGGATATGTTGTAGTTGTTGAGGTAGGAGATCCATAGGGAGATCAGTAGAGGAGATCAGTAGGAGATTAGTTTTTAGAAGATAGTAGAGAGGATCTGAAAGTTTAATCCTTGCATGTTGGAGGACTATTGTAATTGAATTCTAAATGTATTTGGCCATAACCGGGAAGGCCTTATAGCCCGACATGTATGAGGTTATTCTTGACTAATATATGAAGTCTATGCATTCTCTCCCTCTCCCTTTTTGTGTTTTTCTTTCATGTGATGTTTTTTCAAGGAGGTTGGTGATTAGGGTGTGCCTTTGGCTTCTCTTCATGTCCTTCCTTATGTCAGGTTGTATCAGATTGAGGTTGAGATCTGGATCTAAATTTGTGAATTTAGGTTGAGGGTTCCTTCTTACAAACCCTAGTTGATATTTGTTGTAGGATGGCAGATTGTGATCTGACCTGTAATTGCAGAGGGTTTCAAGATGGTTTGTGAGAGATGATATGTAGATCCAGGCTTGGCAGATACGCTAAGATAAATTGTTGCTAGGTTAGAAGCTATTGAGACAGCCCAACATCGAGGTAGACATCTTAAGGATGTTAGTGATGAGGAAGTTGAAGATGAACAAGGTGGAGCAGAACCTGCACCTATGGTGGACCAAAGTGAAGAAAGACTTTTGAATGCATTGACAAATTTGAAGTCTACACCACATTTCAATCCTCCTTAATACAGTGGTAGGCTAGATTCAAATGAGTTGATGGATTGGATAACTGAGATGGAAAAGTATTTTGAATATGAAAATGTTCCTGAAGAGAAGAAGGTAAAAATTGCAAGTACAAAGTTGAAATGTCATGCATCCTTATGGTGGGAGCATCTACAATTAGATAGAAAGAGGAAAGTCAAAGATAAAATCAAGGTAGGAATAAGATGGTAAATAAATTGAAAGGGAATTTTTTACCCTATGATTATCAAATTAACCTAGTTCGGCGAATGCAAAATTTGAGGTAGAAAGATAGCTCGGTAAAGGACTATACTGAGGAATTCTATAGATTAGATATCAGATCTAGACATGTTGAGGATGAAGTGGAAAGAATTACTAGGTACCTGAATGGGTTAAGAGTTTCAATACAAGAGGAAACTAGTTTGGTTAAGTTGGAAAGTATTGAAGAAGCTTATCAGTTTTCCCTGAAAGATGAGGAGAAATTGAACAAGAGACATGAACAAAGAAAAAGAGGAAGAGGTGGTAGATTTCCTAGAGGAAGTGGTAGATCTTATGGTGAAAACAATAGATCTAATCAAGACAAAACAAATCTGGATAAAGACAAGACCGAGTGGAAAGGTGGAAATTCTTCTAGAGGAAGAAGCAGTAACTACCGAGGTGGTTATAGCAGAGGTGGATTCTGAGGAACTTGTTACAATTGTGGAGAAGGACATAGGTCATTTGAATGTACACATGCAAGTAAGAAGGTCGGTAACAGTAGAAATGCTTTGGTGCAAGAAGACTCACCAAATGAGCCTGAGAAGGAAAAGAATTTGATAGTCAGAAGAGCACTTTGGAGTGAAAGTAATAAGGAAGATCAAGTAAGGAAATTTTTTTTCAAGACCAAATGCAAAGTTGTTGATAAAGTGTGGAAGGTGATCATTGATAGTGGAAGCACAGAGAATTTGGCATCTGAGGAAATGGTTGCAAATTTGCAGTTGGAAAGGTTGAAACACCCAAAGCCTTATCAAATTTCATGGATCAAGGATGAGCAAACACTATTGGTAAGTGAACAATGTTATGTGAATATGAAAATTGGAAAGTACTATGATAAAGTGTTATGTGATATCATGCCTATGGTCTATTGTCATATTTTGTTAGGTAGACCTTGACAATACGATAGACATGCTATATATGATGGAAGATTGCATAAATATACTATTTGGGCTAATGGGAGAAGACAAATCTTGTTGCCTTTGATTGAAGAATCAGTTAGTAATGTTTGTACATCTATTAAAGTTTGTTTGATGGAAGGAAGGAAGTTTGTTAAGGATTTGAAGAATAATGATATATGTTTTGTTGTGATTCCTAACAAACCGAGTGAGAAAACAATGGATAATATCCCTAAAGAGGTTGATAAGATACTCAAAGAGTACAGAGAAATCATTTCTAGTAATATACCTGATGGTTTGCCACCAAAAAGAAGCATTGATCATTGTATGGATCTGATTCTTAGAGCTAGTTTACCAAACAAGGCACCACATCGGTTAACACCTACCGAGAATCAAGAACTTAACCAACAAATCCAAGACTTGTTGTAGAAAGGTGTGATCTGAGAAAGTTTAAGTCCATGTGCAGTACTAGTTGTATTGGCACCTAAGAAGAATGGAGAATGGTGAATGTGTACTGATTCTAGTGTAATCAACAAGATAACAGTGAAATATAGCTTTCTTATACTAAGAATGGATGACATAATGGACAGTTTGAGTGGAGCAAAGTATTTTACCAAAATTGATTTGAAAAGTGGATATCACCAGATAAGAATCAGAGAAGGTGATGAATGGAAAATTGTTTTCAAGACAAGAGAAAGTTTGTTTGAGTGGTTGGTTATGCCTTTGGTTTAACTAATGCACTGAGTACTTTTATGGGATTGATGAATGAGGTTTTGAAGAAATTCTTGGGTAAATTTGTGATTGTATACCTAGATGACATTCTGATATTCAGCAAAACCAAAGAAGAACATTTTTTTCACATTAAATAGGTATTGCAGAGAGTGAAAGAAGAAAAGTTGTTGATTAATTTGAAAAAGTGTTCCTTCATGAAAGAAGAGATTGTATATTTGGGATTTGTGATTTTAGCTGATGGTTTGAAAATAGATCTTGAGAAGTTTGAAGCTATTTTGAATTGGCCTGCACCTAAAAATTCTAGTGAGGTAAGATCATTTCATGGTTTAGAAAGGTTTTTATCGAAAGTTCATCATAAATTTTAGTTCAATTTGTAATGCTATGACTGAGACTATGAGAGGAGATAAAAGATAATTCAAGTGGACAAATGGAGCTAATAAAAGTTTTGAGACTTTGAAGAAGAAGGTTGTTGAATTGCTGATATTAGCTTTACCTGATTTCAATAAGGTATTTCAAGTTGAATGTGATGCAAGTGGTAGTGCAATAGGAGATGTTTTGAGTCAAGAAGGTAAACATGCTGCTTTCTTTAGTGAGAAATTGAATGATGCAAAAAGGAAATATTGTGTATGATCAAGAGCTCTATGCTATTGTTCAAGCCCTAAAGAAATGGAGACATTATTTGATACCGAGTGAATTTGTGTTGTATACTAATCATAAGGCTTTACAATATTTGGGTAGTCAGAATAAGTTGAATCAGAGACATATGGAATGGGTTGAATATTTGCAGAGTTATACATTTGTGATTAAATATAAGAGTGGAGTCACTAACCGAGTTGATGATGCATTGAGTAGAAGAAGATCTTTGATGACTGAAATGAATATTGAAGTTCTTGGTTTTGATGACATGAAAGATTTTTATGAAATTGACCCTAATTTTTCTGATTCATGGAGAAAGTGCAGAGCATCTATTCAAGATCAACCGAGTACTAAGTGGGAAGAATATTTCATTCAAGAATGTATTTTGTTTAAAGGTATTCAGTTGTGTATACCGAGAGGATCAATGAGAACTAATTTGATAAAGGAGAAACATAGTAGTGGTTTGGATGGACATTTTGGCATTGACAAAACATTGAATTTTCTTAAGGAGAAATACTTTTGGCCATATTTGTATAAGGATGTTCAGAAATTTATGAAAAGTTGTGGAGTTTGTCAAGTTGCAAAGGGAGTAATTTAGAATACTAGATTGTATACACCGATTTCTATTCCTGAGAAACCTTGGATTGATATCAATATGGATTTTTTTCTTGGCTTACCGAAAACAGTAAGAGGTAATGATTCTATATTTGTTGTTGTGGATAGATTTTCAAAGATGGCACATTTCATACCTTGTAGAAAAACATCAAATGCAGTGCATATAGCAGATCTTTTCTTTAAGGAAATTGTTAGATTGCATGGATTATCGAGGAGTATCATCTATGACCGAGACAATAAGTTTGTTGGATACTTTTAGAAAACTCTATGGAAAAATTTGGGTACTGAGTTGAGGTATAGTTCTACATTTCACCCACAGACTGATGGACAAACAAAGGTTGTAAATAGAAGTTTGGGTAATCTATTGAGATGTTTAGTTGGAAATAAAGCGAGTAATTGGGATTCTATGTTGGCACAAGTAGAATTTTCATATAATAATTTAGTGAATAGGAGTACTGGAAAAACACCTTTTGAGATTATCAATGGCATACAACTGAGATGTATATTAGATTTGAAGGACATTGCTGACAAAGAAAAGAGAAGTACCGAAGGAGAAGAATTTGTTGAGTTCATGAAGACATTGCATGAGGAAGTGAAACATAGGTTGGAAAATAGTAATCATAAATATAAGGACAAATCAAATAGATCGAGAAGACATAAGACTTTTGTAGTTGGGGATGAAGTAATGGCACACTTGAAGAAAGGTAGATTTCTTGTTGAAACCTATGGAAAATTGAAGATGAAGAAATTTAGTCCTTGCAAGATATTGAGGAAGTTTGACAGTGGAAATGCTTATGAGATTGAGTTACCTAATGACATGGACATATCACCTATATTCAACATGGCAAACTTGTATGAGTATCATGAGACTGATGAAGAAATAACACTACCGAATGATTATCCTAAGAAGCAGACAAAATAAGTTGAGAGGATTTTAGAACAAAGAGTTGGTAGAAGCACAAGAGGAAAAGAATACATGAAGTATCTAGTAAAGTAGAAGAACAGACCAATTGAAGACCGTTCATGGATTACACAATCTGAGTTGGATTCAACTTGGGTTGTATCTGCTGCATGATTCAAAGAAGCATCTCAAAACAACTCCAGGTGTCTGATGCAGGAGCATCTCAAGTTCTTGGCAATCCAATGTCACCAAAAACAAGTTAGAGTTTTTAGATATACTTGGTAGCTTCTTTTGGGTCTCTGTGATGTATTCTTGTTTCCACTCACGGGGCTCGATTGCTACTCGGTTCCTTCATTCACTGAGTTGGCTTGATTTGTTCACCAAGTTAATTTCCTATCGCTCGGTAATCTTGTTCACTGAGTGGTTTATTTTGGATTTATGTTGAGGCTAACTTGTGCATTGAATTTTGGTCATGGAGTTAATGGTTGCATCAATCATTGTTAAGCATGTGAACCTAGATCTGGTCATTTCCTTCTCCAATGTTGGATCTAAAGGCCCACTTGTTTTTGTAGCCTCTTGTATAAATAAAGAGATATGTGGTAGTTGTTGAGGTGGGAGATTCGTAGGGATATCAGTAGGAAGATCAGTAGAGGAGATCTGTAGGAAATTAGTTTTTAGAAGATAGTCGAGAGGATCTTAAAGTTTAATCTTCGCATGTTGGAGGAGTGTTGTAATTGAATTTTGAATGTATTTGGTTATAATTGGGAAGGCCTTACAACCCAACATGTATGAGGTTATTCTTGATTAGTATATGAAGTCTTTGCATTCTCTCCCTCTCCCTATTTGTGTTTTGCTTTCGTGTGATGTTGTTATAAGGAGGTTGGTGATTAGGGTGTGCCTTTGGCCCCTCTTTCTGCCCTTTCTTTTGTCTGTTAGAGTAATAATTTGTTTGCTTATTAATTGAATCATATTGATTTAATTATTAAGTCACTTATTATCTCTTTCTGCTTAAGCTAAACTTTAGGCATATAATAATTAATTGCTTTATTGGGTAAGTGCACAAAGATGGGGGACCAAAAAGGGGGTATAAGATGCCACTTTTTTCCTGAAATCAGAAAACTCTGAACTTCAACAAGAAATTGAAGATAGTTAGACTCAAAATTTTAAGATGCGACAAAAACAAGAGTTGTAATACTCTGAATCTAGTTCCTAAACTACTAACTTATTTTGAAAATGGTGCAGATTAAGGCCCTCAAAAAGGGGGAGCACAAAAAGTGGTCCTATTTTTGGTCCAAAAACATAACATAGCGTCCGGTGTGCTCCCCCTAAAATGTTAACTTTTTTTTTGAATTTTTTTTATCACTCCAGTGAGAAGTTAGCTAACACCACGTAGTTTATCCCAGATTTTTTGGTAATTTTTTTATGAACATATAATTTTTGATGAATTTACGAAGTGCACACATCCTGAAAACATGAAATTTCTGTGTGCTCCCTCTAGAAATCATTTAAAACCAATCAAAAATTAAATTTTCTTTTTTTTAAAGTGTGTAGAATGGAGTCTAGTTTCTAAAAATGTAACTTATTGCAAAATTCGATGAATGAGCCAAAATTTATGCCCAAAATACTGCATGTTAGTTTTTTACAAAAAATAGACATACACACAAAAGAAATTAGAGTTGAAAAACTTAACATAATCAGAATTCAAAATAAATTATATGCTTAGATAGCTAACAGAGAGATCTACAATATCACGTTGTCTAATTTTTACGTTCTTGAGCCACAAGTAAACCTGACGAGGAGCACACAAAAAAAGATGTCATTTTTTTGTATGTCTGTTGAAAAACATGTCTTAGGCCTATTTCAATAGTCCAAGCCTTTGGGTAGGATCTCCAAGGCAAATCCAAGCCTTAGGATTGGTAAATTCAAATCCTTTCCAAAGTGTGCATGCCCTAAATCACGCATGCCCTATGTAAAAAATCATAAATTTACATAGGGCATGCGCCCTATGTAAGATATAGATTTCTATAGTGAGAGAGAGAGGGGGGGGGGGGTAATTTATACAAATATAACATTTAAGTATAAGTTTGATAATTTTAATTTATTATACTTTAAGTTATATTTGTATAAATTATAAAATATAATGCTTTTAGGATGTTTTGGATAGGTTCCAGCTTCATAGGAGTTAACATGCAGATTCTAGATTTGAAAAATTCTAGACTTAGCCAAATTTCAAGATTGAGCAAGCCTTCAACAGGGTTACTTCCCACAATCCATCATGGATTTCTAAGGTCAAATTGAAGCTAGCAAAAGGATTCCCAAAGGGTTTTAATTCATTTTATCACAAATCACTTGGTTTTGACCCCATCTCTATGACAGACATAGCTTAGCTCTCACCCAAATCTCTCTCTCTCTCTCTCTCTCTCTCTCCCCCTTATCTCTCTCTCTCTCTAGAGTGAGAGTGAGAGTGAGAGAGAGAGAGAAGTAATGAAAGAGAGAGAGAGAGAGGGTCTCTCTCTCTCTTCTCACATCACTCTCTCTCTCCCCCTTATCCACTCTCTCTCTTTCTCTCTCTCTCACACACACACACACATCACCCTCTCTCTTCCCCTTATCTACTCTCTCTCTCTCTCTTTCATTACCCTCTCTCTCTCTCTCTCACACACACACATCATCGTATCTCTCCCCCTTATCTACTCTATCTCTTTCATTACCCTCTCTCTCTCTCTCAATATCACTCACTCTCACCCTCTCTCTATATCACCCTCTCTCTCTCTCTCTCTCTCTCTCTCTCCCTTATCTCTCTCTCTCTCTCTCTCTCTCTCAGAGAGAGAGAGATAAGAGAGAGAGAGAGAGAGGATGAGAGAGTGAGAGAGAGAGAGAGAGATGGTGATATAGAGAGAGGATGAGAGAGAGAGAGGGGAGGGAGATAGGATATATATATATATATATATATATATATATATATATATATATATATATATATATATATATATATATATATATATATATATGGTGATAGAGAGAGGGTGAGAGAGAGAGAGAGTAGATAAGGAGGAGAGAGAGGGTGATGAGAGAGAGAGAGAGAGTAGATAAGAGGGAGAGAGAGGGTGATGAGAGAGAGAGAGGAGAGGGTGATTTTTTTGTGTGTGTGAGAGAGAGTGAGAGAGAGAGATTTGGGTGAGAGCTAAGCTAAGTCTTTCGTAGAGATGAGGTCGAAACTGAGTGATTTGTGATAAAAATGAGTTAAAACCCTTTGGGAATCTTTTTGCCAGCTTTAGTTTGACCTTAGAAATCCATGATGGATTTTGGGAGGTAACCTTGATGAAGGCTTGCTGAATCCTAAAATTTGGCTAAGTCTGGAATTTTTCAAATCTAGAATTTGCATGTTAACTCCTATGAAGCTGGAACCTATCCCAAACATCCTGAAAGCATTATATTTTACAATTTATACAAATATAACTTAAAGTATAAGAAATTAAAATTATCAAACTTATACTTAAATGTTATATTTGTATAAATTACCCCCCCCTCTCTTTGTATAAATTACCCCCCCCCCCCCTCTCTCTCTCTCACTATATAAATCTATATCTTACATAGGGCACACACCCTATGTAAATTTATGATTTTCATAGTGCACGGGGGGTGAAAATTTTGGGATTTTACAAAGCGCGTGCACCCTATTTGGTGCACGCACTTTGTTTTGCATTGCCCAAGCCTAAGGCTTGGGCAACCCAAGCCATAGGGTGCACACCCTTTAGTGCATGCACACTATGTGTGATGGGGGGCCAAAAAGAAAAGTGGCATCTTTTTGGTCCCCCATCTTTGTGCACTTACCCTATTAATTATTATCATGCAACCTAGGTTTGTTCACCCTTTTAGGGTTTTGATCTCCTTTTATAAGGATTGATTTCTCTTGTTTTCATAACTTTGTAACAAATTGAGAAACATTCATTTTATTGAATTGCAACCTTTGTTTTTGCACATCAAGAATGTCTCCTCTTTCATGGATCCATGAGTTCAAGCCTTTCTAACTTCTTGCTTCTCTCTCTCTTTTTGTGATAGGTGTTTGTGTGCAAGTGTTCTTGGGAGCTATTAGTTGTTTACTCATCAACTCTAATATGGTATCAGAGCTTCGGATCTATTTTCCCATGTCTTCTTCCTGAGAGATTTGGCTATGTTCGTCATATCTGTATTTTTAGAGGTTTTTCTGTTGAATCTAGGGGGCCTCTCTTTCTGGTCATCTTGGCTTCAAATAGACCTCATGGTTGCGTTCACAGCATCCAAGAACCCCTAGATCCATATAAAATTTGTCTATTTTGTAAAAATTTGGAATCTGTGACAATTTTTTTTTGCAACTGGCCCAACATGAATCCTGAGGTAAACACTAGTATTTTAGAGAATTTTTAGCTCAAACGGACCTCATCATTGAGCTCGCATTGGCCAAGAACTCCCAAATCCATATAAGACACATCTGATTAGGATGTCATTGCATTCTGAGGTAATTTTTTTTACGTACCAGGGTTGTACGACCCTGACATGCATCCCAATGCAAGTACGACAATTTTGAATTTTTTTATGTGATGATGACCATTTGGCCATCAAATTTAATCCCGTCGTAGATGCAACCTCAGCCCCTGGTCATATGGTGAACAGGGGCCCAGTTTTTAAAGCCCTGGGGGCCTTTTTGCAACGATAACCATACGACCGTCAATTTTAATGCTGTGAATTGCTGATGTCAGCACATGTTAGCACTCCTGGACACCATTTTTGGGCCCTTCAGCATATCTATGGTTTTTTCCTCATAACTTGAGCATACAGTGTTGAAATTGGGCAAACAAGATATCATCGAAAAGCTTGTTCTGAGCTCTATCTAGATATGGAGATTTGAATTTCTGATTTTGCTTTTTTAATGGTGCTTTTTATTGTCAAAACTAGATGTTCTATTTTTCACTCTGGGAGCTCTATCTTGCGCATTCAGACTCTATTTTGAGAAAATGATATATCATTGGAAAGCTTGTTCTCAGACCTTTCTAGTGAGGTGAGTCATTTTTCTAGATTATGATCCAAGTATATTTTATTTAGTTTCTTGCATTTTTTCAATCTGGTGGATATCTTGGATGTTACAGGTCCTCGGATCTTTTCCTTTTATGGAATGACTCATCTTAGGATGTTTTTTTGTTTCAGCATCCTTCGCTCTTCTTTGAGCAGTGTATACTTAACTTTTGTAGCATTCTTTTATGCACACACACTGAGATAAAGTGTTATTCTATTGCATGTATGGGCTCTTGCACATGTTCACACTCTATGTATTCGCAGTCCATTATAAAGTATCAGGGGGGTTTGATGTTTACCTTTGTTTACCATCTACATTTATCATGTGAGTGTTCCTCCAATGACATTAGCCTCAGGTATCTTTATTTGTGTTTGTACTCTCTCTGCACATTCAATGTTTCAAATTCTTTTTCATCATATAGTTCATATTGGATGATATTTTTAGTGTACCTGCCATTACTCCCATGTCACCATTATGGGGGGGGAGGGTTTCTACTATTGTTCTACTGCTTTCTTGATTTGATAGTGTGAGCTATGTATTCAATATTTGATTCTATGTACTAGGTGGATGCAGTGGCTAGGTACCTATGCATTCTGGTGATACAGATCATTTACCATATGGACACTCTTCTCTTTTTTGTTTTTGGAAGCACTCTTCCAGCTTTGATTGATCAACTCTTCAGAATTTGGTGTTTTTATGCCATCTGTATCTTTGAGTTCAAGTGTTTTCCTTTGTTTACCTCTTGATTCAAGTAGTGTCATTTGAGGGAACTCATGCGTGGATTATAGTATTCTGTATCTTTGACTTTAGTTATTTGCCTTTGTTTCCCTCCTGATTCGAGTAGTGTCATTGGAGGGCACTCATGAAGATTACAGTCTTCTCTACTTGGTCATATTTTAGTGGAGGATCTTCAGATCAATAGTTACTTCTTGACAAAGTTTTCAACTTCTTGCTTCAGTGATGTTGTACATGTTCATCCTTGTTCCTATTTTTTGGAACATTCCTAGTTTTAGAGGCTTCTTCAGTCCTTTAGACTAGTCTTTTTCTCTTTTTAAAATAGAGTTTTTCCCATTCGGGTTTCTCTATTTCTCTTCTTTATAGATACTATCTTTTATACTTGGGTACTTGATCAGGCTTTTTGTTGTTGGGACCCATTTGCTTTCAGTAGTTATTTCTAGGTTTTTAGATTCTCCCAAAGTTTATCTTAAGGGGGGGGGTGTTAGAGTAATAAAGTGTTTACTTATTAATTAATTCATATTTATGTAATTACTAAGTCACTTATTTTCTCTTTCTACTTAAGTTAAACTTTAGGCATATAATAATTAATTGCTTTATTAATTATTATCATGCAACCTAGGTTTTACCCTTTTAGGGTTTTGATCTCCTTTTATAGGGATTGATCTCTCTTGTAATCTTATTGAGAAACATTTATTTTATTTAATTACAACTTTTTTTGTTGCACATCAAGAATGTCTCCTCTTTCATGGATCCATGCATTCATGCCTCTCTAGCTTCTTGCTTCTCTCTCTTTCTATGACAGGTGTTTGCATGCATGTGTTCTTGGGAGTTGTGAGTTGTTTACTCATTAACTCCAATAGCGCCAATATATATGTGATGTCATCCTTCAAAATACTACAATGTGCTTGTATGCACCCTAAAATGGTCGCCTAGACTTTGGGCCCCTATTCATCAATTTATCAAATCCCTGAATCAATATTTTCAAAAATCAACATTTTTCCAATTATACCAATTTTCCTTGATCAAATCCTACTTTTATCATTTATTCGATTATTTTCTATGGGCTAACCATTATATCCTAAGTTTTTATTTAATTAAAAGAAATTTCCTCCCCTTTTATTAAATAAAAAGCCCTCACTTTTCCTCTTATCCTAAGTTGCACAAATAAAGCATTATTCTTATTTTACAAAAAGAAGAAAAGCACTTTTTGTCTCATATGGACACAAAAGTCAACTCTTATTTTTTCATTGGAGGAGATTTGTGCACATGGATTGCTCCTCTTTCAAGCTCCACCCTTGATTAAATCTTTTGCCTCTTAATCTCCATGGTCCATTCCTTTTCAATTCCTTTAAAAGGAGAGCTCTTTTCTCATTCTTAGATCCCAAATTTTTATGCTAATCTTATGCTGCAGGATTTCTTGGAGACTTTGGAGCTTTTGGAGATCATTTCTTGCATTCTAGTTTTATTTCTTGCATCATAGCTTTCATGGAATCTAGCTTAGTTTCTTTTATGCTCTAGATTAGCTCACATAGCTTAATTAGCAAGGGTTTGTAATACTTTTATTTTCATAGCTTAGCTTGCATCTTAATTCTTAGCATAGCTTGCATTGCATTGCATTTTCATTGATTCTTGAGGATATTGGCATTCTTGCCCTTGTCTCTTTGAATCTCCCATTGTGTGGTTTACTAGCAAGGTTGCATGCTTCAATAGCTCTAGCTGAGAGCACCATCAACATCCCTGTGACTCCATGCCTAGGGAGTTCTAGGTCGCTTTCTCAAGGTTTCCCATCCATAGATTCCCTTGGAAGTAATGACTTAGAGAAGTGCACTATTTAGTGTGTACAATGCCAACCCATCTACATTGAAAGAAGTTGATGTCACTGAACCATCAATTTCCGTCCTACCAAATCCCACAAAGTTGGAGCCAAATTTGTCCACAAAGGACACCACTAACTTGGATAGTGAGTCTACTAAAGTGTTCCCTTCCTTGTATATGTGGGAGATTTTAAAGTGAAAAACATCCAATTTTTGTTTGATAATGTAAATACTTTTATCCAATTTCCAAGCCTAGGCTTTGCCATTAACTATTGCATTAACAATCACCTATGAATTTCCCTCTAGATGCAAGTGTTCCACCTTCAATTTGGTTGCCAAATCAATAAAAAGTAATGTAGCTTGAGCCTCAACTTCATTGTTAGTACCATCCACAAACTTATTTATTTTTATTGCCAGGATGATGTTACTAGAATCTCAAGCCACACATCCAGCCCCCGAAGGGCTAGGGTTTCCCTTTGAAGCCCCATCAAAATTTATCTTGAACCAACCACCCTCTAGTTTATCTCATTGGATCTCATTCTTGTCCTTGTTTGGCAGATGAAAAAATCTTATATATTGCCAAAGCAAGGATTTTTCCATAAAATCAATTGGACCATAAACATTAGTAAAAAGAAGGCTCACTTGATTTGCAACTTGTGGCCACCAAGGAAATAGAAGACTTGTTAGAAATACACCAAAGTGGGACACACTTATGTGGATCCCATAAGATAGCCATACCTCTTGAACTGCATTTAGCTCCAACGCATTGCCAATGACACAGACCAAATCTTAGCTGTCTTGTTGAACATACCATCAATAAATAACTTAGTTTTCTGAATAAGGACCACATTAGGAGAGTAATAAATGATCAACTCTTGAATAACCTTTTTTTTATGGATGTTATTCAACCCCCTTACATTCTATGAAAAGATAATCATTATGAGAAGGAGAGAAGTGGAAATCAATGGTCTTAACAGATCCAAATTCCACTAATGTCTCACTAACAAGTTTCACTTTTTCTCAATCCTTATTCTTGCCTACCTTAGAATCTTTTTAGGAGCCCCATGTTTTAATATTTTTTTGATGAATTCCCAATATAGATGGGGTATCCTTTCTTTTAATATATTATTGTAAATCTTTCTCCACACTGGACCCATAACAAATGAGGTTTGTCCCCTCATTTACTTCATTACCTCCACATGACCCCAATTCTCTTAGGACCCCCATAGGTGTATTTACAATATCCATTCACACACCTAAACCCTTAGCCTATAAACTCCCTTGAGTATTATTGTCCCACTCTTCTTCAAGAGCTATTGTATCCAAAAATTCTTGGCCATTAGGCATATTCACAATATCCCCATCAAATTGATACAGGTCATCCAAAGTATCAAACTTATTGAAAACTTCATCAAACTGCCTCTCATGTAGGGTTCTCATTTGACATCTTCCCCTATTGTGGGTTTTAACCTAAATGAATCCCTTCCTATCTTTTGCCATAAGATCCTTCCCTATATATTGCTTAGGGGTTGAACTAATCGACCCAAATTCTAGAGACTCTTGCAGGCTTAGATTTAGGACACATCTGTTGTAGATGTCCATATTCATAGTAGAATCTTGACATCTAGAAATGGAAGAGTTTCATAATCAAGTTGTTGGATCCATGGGTTTGGACTCAGCTTAATTTCTATGGATTTAGGAAGAGGCTTACTCAAATCAATTTCTACACAAAACAAGCATAATCGATAATCTTAAGGCTCCCAACCCATGACCACAGAAAGAAATAACAAAAGTGAAAACACATCGAACAAAAATAAAGAAGAAACAAGCTTAAGGCTCCCACGTAACCCCTGCACACACCAAATTGTTTCCCCCAAGCCAAACCTTCATGCACACTGACAACAACCAAGAAAATGGCTAGGGCATGGATGCCCTATCCCAGAATGTGAATGTAGAGCTCTCCCTTCATTCTCTGCAAAACTTAGTATCAATTAGTTTATATTTTTCTGTTGGGAAAACAAATTCCACTTCTCAACCTTATTTAATACACTATTTACTTTCCCTAGCATTTGCAAAGTCTAGTTATATTTATTGACTAGTTTTCACCTCATAGACTTAATATAGTATTTATAGGAAGGATCTTACTTCTTTACATTTTGGTGAACTTGAATTGTTGAACTATTTTAATTCGTTCCCTTAGGATTGTTGCATATATTTTGTCTAATTAGATACTTGTGGTTTCTTAAGTTTTATATTAGACTAAGTGCATATTATTTTATTATTTTAGTATCTCTTTAATCTTCTTGCTTATACAAAATATCAACTAAATTCTAACATTCCACTTAGGAGCCCTAGGTTGAACCCAACAATGATTATGAACTAAAACAATGCAATAATTACTGGAAATTTAAACACTATTATTTATCTAAATCAAGAGGATTGCTTTGATCACATTCCTCATATTGCAATCGTGGATAAGAGCAAAATCGATAATGTTGATCAAATTTTAAATTGGTTTTGATCATCATGATAATAGTGCTAATCTTTTGGATCTAACGGAGGCCTTCCATGGTAAAATCTTATGGAATGAAGGTTCTTAGATGTATTGGTTAAAATATAATTGATCATTATTTACTTTTTTAATGATACACTCATTCTCTCCCAAGCATCCCAAACTTCCTCTTTTATCATTTACTCCCATATTCTATCTCCCATATTTTCCATTGTTGATAACACTCCTATTTTCACCTCACAATTACTACTTGTCTTATACATTTTTTATCCTAACATTTAAAATGTGTAATGATCATAGAGACACAATAACTCATTTACTTTCTTTTAATGCTACTTAATTAGACTACAATCTAAAGTAACAATTAAGATTCCACCCAATACATTATTTAACAATTCTAAAATTTCTAACATAATACCATATTTATTTTCATATTATAGCTAACATATATTGACAATCATAAACCAAGCCAAATTAGTAGAGTGGAAAAGAAAAATTTGAATGGAAAAGCCAAATTAGTAATTTAAAAAAATAAAATAATTAAGGGAGTGGAAAAAGCCGAAAAAGCGGGAAAAAAGCCGAAAAAGGCTGAAGATGAGGGAAAGAAAAATCAGGAGCGGGTTAAAGCAGGAAAAAAGCATATCAGGGTAAGATAAATAGCTCTGCATAGCTCCGTCTCTTTAATTTGCAGAGGGTATTCTTCTCTTCTGCCAATAGCTCTGTCTCTTTCATTTGCAAAGTGTGTTCTTTCTTTCCTATCAACAGCTTCGTGTCTCTCATTTGCAGAGTGTTCTTCCTCTTCCGTCAAATTTTTGTTGTGTTTTCTATGAATGGTTTTTTCTGTCTGTTTTTTATATGTATTTTTAAAAAATGTCTCTTATTGTAGGTTATTTTTGTTTTGTTTTGTTTTGTTTGGTTTTTCTTAAGATTCATCATGTTTTCCAGTAAGGATTTTCGCTGGTCCGTCTGTCAATGTTCACCCGTGATTTGTTTTTTTTTATATTGGTTTTCCTTTTTACATGGTAAGAGGCGGAACAGGGGAAGAGAGAAAACAAAAGGAAGAGGCAGAGAGACAATTTTTTTGTTCCAGGTAATTATTTTTACATGTGTTTGTTGTTTTAGATTGTTTTGATAACCATTTTCTGTAACTAGTAGGCCTTGTTTATTAGAAGACTATTTTTAATATATTTGAATTGCAACAGGATGTAAGCTCTCCTTCAACTGCTATTAATAATATATTTTTAAAATACTGTAGACTGATAGAATCGATTGACGCAGGGACATTCGGAGTAAGTGATGAATGCCGGAGGAACAGGGAGTTGCCTATTGTGGATTGAATAACAAAACCGCCAGTGGTGGGGAAGATAATAGCACCTACATTCAGGTATGTCTGCTAGTGTTTTCTTCCTGCCTACTAGCCATTCTTTCATTAGAAACTGTTTTTTTATGTTAGTTCCATATTCTTTTGTATGAATCCCATATTCTTTATAAATTTCAACTGAGATTAAAAATGATAGGTTGAGTGAATTTTTGAGAATTTATTGTGTTCTAGTATTCTTTTTCTTTTTCTTGGGAGCAAGGATCAGATTTTAATACTTAAAGGAATCTCCAAATTGTGGCCCATATTAACAATATAGAAATTATAGGAAGAGCAAGAAAGACATGAACCTAAATATCTACACAAATTTCAAGGACATGCTGGGTCAAACCTAACATGGTGATGAAACTTTTGTACAGGGCCATGTACAAACTTATTAGAACCTCTTTTCTTTGTTAAGTACAATTTTCACAAAAAAAAAGTGGTAATTTCTAAACGATTGTTTGTAATCCATGTCATGTTGTAGGTCAAGTTCAACATGAAACCTTTGTGCCACAAGGTCATGTACAAACTTATTTTAACCTCTTCTCTTTGTTTTTATATTAAAAGCAGCTAAAGCCGAGGGCTGACCCAAAAAACAGAAGACATAACACAATTATCGCCATTAACAACAAAAAAAAAGAAGTGACAGAACCTCTTCCCTTTGTAAAACACAACTTTCACAAAAGAATTGATCAGCTCTAAACCGATTGTTTTGTAATTTATATATACATGCGTGAAGTATCTTCCTTTGCTCGATGAATTCCACAATCTTACAATAAAATTCATAATAGGTTTAACTATGCATGATAAGCCGGCTTAACTATGCATGATAAGCCCACTATCATTTATAAATCTGAATAGAAACGGATAATTATTAGCTCAACCAAAAAACATAAAAAATAAAATAATGTTCTCTGTAGGTATTATCACGTATAAATACAGAGCAAAACATGTGTTAAGAGAGTCTTAATGGAAGGAGAAATTCTGAGGAGGCTGCAACTTTCATTCGTTCTTCCATGTTCTCATCTATGACAGTAAATTCAAGTGCATTCTAAATGTCTCCATCGAAGAAGATTCCACTGTATCATTGCAAAGCTCTTAGAAAAAGCACGCAGTATCAATATTTTAGGTAATGATCATCAATTGACTTACCTTGAACTTTGAAGGAATCACAGTTTACAAGGTTATCAATAGCATTGCCCCCTCCATTGTCCCTCATTGAAACTGTATCACCATTGTTCATTTTAAAATCTTTATCTGTTTATATCTACGTACTTTTCTACATTTGCCATTTCAACATCTGTCATCTCCATTTAAGTATCTGTCATTACCACATTGGAATCTACATAAGCCTTCCTTTCAACAGTTCTCATCAATTTGTGTGGATGTACGCTGCAAACAAAAATCATCTCTGGACATAGATAGAGTTGAAGAGAAGTGCTACCAGGTACCAGGCATATTATATAGAGTATATTGAAACACTTGGTGCATTTATAGCATAAAGAGTATGGTCTAAGTTTTGAATGTAGAGAGGATTGAAACAGTCAATGCATGAAAATTAGCTGGTAGAATGAGTTGTTTTAGAAACTTGATATATTATTCTCAGCACCATGTATTTCTTTTTTCTTGTTTAATATTTTTTCCTGCTCACTAGTTATATCCCACTTATGGCCACTACCTAAACCACCTGAAGTACAAACTGCACTCGATACACACTATCTAAAGTTAAACCACCTGAACTACAAACTGCACTCGATGCATACTATCTAAACCACAAACTGCACTCATTATATAAATGGATTCTAAAAATGAAAATGATTAGTACATTACATTCTTGCTATCATCACTTTTAATGAACTCTATTACTCCATAATCTGCAATCGCACTTCTCCTCCTCCATGATGTTTGTCCTATAATTGGGCTGCTTCTTCATGAGAAGTTATTCTGTCTTTATGTCTTGGAAGAGGAGGCCTGGATCTTCTTTGATTGATTGTAACTAGGAAGAAGAGGCCTGTGAAACCTGCACATTGTAAGTGGATTTTTAATTGCAGACTTTTGATTTGACCCAAAACCTTGCCTTATCTGACACTGTTTCTCATGACATTTTTTTCCCTATCTTCTTGACTTGAGTTGACTTGATAAATGCTCATTCTGCCTCCTGTCAGAACACCCATATCATTGCCCTTATAATGCGAGAGCTGCAGAGTTTTTCCATGCCCCCATTGATAGTATCCATTTTCTTTGTTTGTTAACTTTAGCTCAAGAGACAAGGCCACTAACCTGCCAAGAAATATAACATATCTGTATTGGCTGGTCCTTGAGACAGGGCACCTATCGACAGCTTCGGTTGTAAAGTGTTGCAAGTCAGACAAGTAGAAGAGTTATAAAGATGTTATGCTTGATGATGCCATCCGTCTTAAAGATCTGTCACTTTTATGACATTGCACATTGTTATTAGAGAACAAGCTGTTATAGGAATTATTCTTCAGTGTATGCTGATATTACTTATGCTGGGAGGTGGGTTTTGGTGGCTGTATAAAATATTGCATGCCTAAACCGATTTTGTAATGACTAATGAGTAATCTATGTATTATATACATGCACGAAGAGACTACCTCTGCTGGATGAATTCCACGATCACAAGCCAACCACTGTACAATGAATCTTCCAAGTTTGAATCGAATCCCATGCATTCTATGCACAACGAAGGAAGAAAACCGTATCCAAACCTAACAGGTTTAGGCCATGAATCTCCCCTCTGTATTCTAGCTGGGAACGTGAGATAGGATTTGAGAGATATGTAAGTTTGGGTTAGAATGAAACTCCCCTAATAATCCATGTCTTATATACATAGCATGAAGAGACTACCTCTGCTGGATGAATTCCACAAACCAACCACTGGTAACAAGAGAATTTGCCAATTTTGAATCAGCTCTCATGCATACTATGCACAATGAAGGCAAAACGCTGTACCCAAACCTAAAAGGGTAATGCCATATGATAAGTTTGAGTTGGAATTAAAAAGGATATTATTGCACCAGATTGAATGGGTGTGACAGCTCTATGCAAGGTAGTAGTTCCAAATGTGATACTTATCAGAACTCTATATTAATAACACCAATCTATCATCACATTGTTTCACTATTTGCAACAAATAGGTCTCCAATCGGATCAGTTATGTTTACCAAATTACTAGCATACTTTCAGCCTATGCCAAAATGTGAGCTTTGAAACAGTGTACGGATATCCATCAAATTTAACCTTTTTCAGTAAAATGCAATTTATTTGGTAGTTGGGTTCAATCAAATAAGCCATGACAGAAAAATTAGACTCCAGCTAGAATTAGCTATTGTCCCCTTTAACTTGTTTCAAGTTATATTACAGGCTTGTATTATGTGCTGAACACTTTTCTCTGATGGGCCCTCCGCGCTTTCAAAAAAATAAGTTAAATATGCAATTAGATTATAAAATGAGGAAATAGGTTAGTGAAATTGAAAATCCTCCAATGATTACCACCTGTAATGTCATTGTATGCCAGACATAGATTGAATCGCACTGCAGATTTTCCATGTTTCAATTGGTCACCTATCGGTCACCTTTAAATGCATCTGGTTGAGGCTACGGGACTTTCCTAGAGCTTTTATATGGCAATTTGATCAGAATGGATTTAAGTACATCTCATCTAGTCTTCTTGACAAAGGGATGGTGGATATAGTTGCACATAAATATGAAACCTTAAAGTGCGCTATGCATTAGGAATATATACTATATAGACCACAAAAATAGCTATTAAGTTTTGGATAATCCAAAAAAGATATTGGAGGTTCAACTACAAAGTATTATAAAGTTGGTTCTTATTGATTATACATGTTAGATCAGACATGGTTACGAGACTTTCCTAGAGCTTTTATATTGCAATTTGATCGGGATGAATATAAACACATCTCATCTAGTATAGTTGTACAATCCCTGTCAAGATCTACTTTAGCACTCTACTTTTAATTTTCTTCTTTTTGATTTGATAGATGATTTTATACCGTACTCTTCTCTTCTTTATATAGCTGGAAGGACTTTAACAGAGTTGGAAGTGGTAGAATCGACAGTTCACTTCATATTCCATTCGGTATTAGTTGAGCCAACATTGTACAATTGGGTGAACTGCAGGTTTGGTTTCTCCTGTACTTTTGGTCCCACAAAATCCTATATTTGGGTTATAGGAAGAATTCTTCCCTCATTTGCGAAAATCTTGTGTAATATATTAAATACTTGATTTTCACGGCATGCTACAATGATTCATAGATCGTGAAAACTGTTATGTAGATTCTCCCCTACACATAATAAGTGGTGCAAACATAATAATGCTTTCCGCAGGCTTCCTCTCTGTATTGAATGGGTGTGACAGCTCTATGCAAGGTAGCAGTCCGAATATCTATTGAAATAAGATGTATCGGAAGTCAGCTTGCATTCTAAAATAAAATATTCAGTTCCAGCTATCTGTTGGACAGGGTGACTCCCCAAACTGCCCATTCTAGGAATTTTTGACTCGCTGTGAAAAAATGTTCTAATCATTACTGTGAAAAAATGTTCTACTCATTACATCTGAAATTGATATGAATCCCTGTAATGAAATTTCAATGCCCACAATCAAGATAGGGACTAACGCGAGAAACTGTGTTACCCACTGCCACAATCATCAATCCCTTCAATCCCTTTATCTTTGCTAACTTGTCCGTTGCATTTTCCTTCAGTTGAGAACATTCTGAAGCATTAATAGTTTGCATCAAAGAGTCTCTGTAATTCTTTGCATCATTTTCCCTATTCTCTGTTTTCTAATAACATGCACTTGCATCCTTTAATTATATTTTCAAATACTTCTTTGTGATAGTGACACAGGGAAGTGACACAGGGAAGTGCTATTTTGGATGAAGAAATTTAAACATATTTTGGGTGGGGTGTGCATTATGATAGTGACAGAGGGCAGTGCTATTTTAAAATTGCATTTAAAATAAATATATCTAATTTTTTTTGGTTAAGAGTAGTATAGTTTTGGTGGATCAAAAATATGCATAAGTTGTTCATATATTTCTATTAAGTTATTTATTTAATCTTTTTATATCAATTTAATTGTAATAAGAATATATCTAATTGTTTTATTTTTTATTAGTATAAATTTAAACCATGATCAATGATGAGTGTTTGACAGGCTAGTTAGTGTTTAGAAATTTGGAAGCTGCTGAAGTCAAGTAATGAATGTAATATACAAATTTTTAATTTTTTTTTCTAAATATTGGATGGGTTACTAAATGCAATATTTAATATTTCAAACTAGAAAAAATGCTGTATTATTTAGTCGTGTAATTGTAATTTGTAAATTGAGGCAGTTTACTGGATAATGCAATACTTATAGAAGTTGTTGTATTTTAAACTGGTTGTCATCAATAAATGTAATATATGAAGAGACAATGTCTATCCAGTAAATTGATATGTAACCTGATTTATTATTTAATGCCATGATTGTTATTTGGGAGGGGTTGAATTTGCCCCCTTCCTAAGGATGCAAAGAATGGTCATTGGCCATGGTCATTCTTTTAGGTCTATTGTCTGTGTCTTAATATTTTTTTAAAGTTTTTATAGTTTTACTGCATAAAATTTATCATTTTCTCAATTTTTTGTTTTTATTTTGTTGTGTATGATAACTTGACATTTATGGTGCAATGTAATCATTATTATTTTGATGCATGTCATGCAATGTAATTATTAACATAATATTTTTTAATTATATTTTTTTGTAACATTATAATAATTGGTGTCGTGTAATATTATTAGCAAGTTGAAATTTAAACATATTTGTATAGTGTTTTATTCTCGTATTCATTCAATTGTGTGAAGTGTATGTTTGAATTGTGATTTAGTTATTATTAGTTGAAGCTTAGGTTTGGATTTTGGAGTTGACTTCAACACTTTATTTGTTTAACATTTAATTTGTATTTATTTACATGAAGTTTGTTTGGGTTTTGCTATTGAGTAGGTGTAAGTGTTTTAATTTTGGCATACACTAATCATTTGTTTGAAGCGACTTTTAAACTTTTATGTCTAGTGTGTTTCATTTTGTTATCTACTAGTTGTAGTTGTGTTTGAGCTCTAGGAACCTTGTGTGCAATTTCTTGTTAGAACTTTTACATTCACTTTGTGTGCATGTTTGAAATTAGGCATCTTCTTATTATATCTTTGAACTTTGTGTGAAGTGTGTATGTGAAACATCCCCATATTGTTTGAGTTAACTATGACATCCCCTTATATTTTTTTGTTGGCATTCCATTTTTGTGTGTGCTAATGTGAAGTGTTTGCTTGAGCTTTGGTATTTAGTTTGTGTGTGAATTTTAGCATTCATAAATTGTTTGTTTGAAGTGTCTTCTAAACTTCTTTTTAATAATGTGTCACTTTGGCATCCACTAGTTGTTTGTTGGAAGTGTGTATATTAGGCATTTACTTTGTGGACATCTATTTTTTGAACTTTAGCATGTTCATCTTGTGTGCATGCATAAATTCTAGCATTTCCATATTGTATTTTTGAACTTTCATTGAGATGTATGAGTTAATTTTTATATCCCCTTATTTAGGAAGGGAGAGGGGCGGTGTGTTTGAAATAATTTTTTGTGAAGTATGTCTAAATTATTTTATTGGTCACTTAAAACTAATTTGCTCCTATTGTTTGTTAGGTTGTGTAGATGGATGTGTTTGAACTTACTTTCACTTTGAAGAGTGTTATGACTTTGAAAATCACTTTATGTGGACGTATGAACTTTGTTATAAATAATATGAACTTTGTTGTATATTTACTTTGTATGTGCTTTCTATATTCACCTTGTGTTATTGAGCTAACTTTGTGTGAAGTGTGTTTTAACTTTGACATTTACTTAGTGTATTGAACCCAATTTTTTACTTTGTGCGTGGTTGAACTCCATTTTTTTGAAGCATGTTTAAAGTTTAGCATTAATTTTGTTTAGAGTTTTGATTTCGACATTCATCTATAGCACATGTTCATATTTGAGCTTCCACATCAACTTTTTGTAAGAGTACTAATTTTGACATTCACTTATGTGCATGTTTAAGCTTCAACATTAATTTTGTATGTGTGAGGTGTGCCTTTGAACAAATTGTGTTCAAATGTGTTTCAGCTTCATATTCATTCTTTGTAAAGACTATATAAAATTTTGACATTCACTTATGTGAATGTTTAAACTTCATATTTTACCTTATTTGTGTGGATTGCATCTTTGTATGTACTATTGTGAAATGTTATTTGACTTTGATAGCCACTTTTTTGTGTTGTGCTTTGGTGTGCATTTATATGTTTGAACTCTCAAAGTCACTCCATGTGAATAGTGTACTAACTTTAACATTCACCTATGTTGCATGTTTGAACTACAATATGAAATGGGTGTGTAATTTGGCACACTTTGTGTATTTGTACTTTGTAGTATTTGAACTTTTAGTGTTTACTTTGTGTTGTTGAAGTAACTCCGTGAAACATTTTTAAAGTAGTCATGTGTTCATTTTTAAAGTAGGGAGCTGAATTTGGGTATGTGAAATGTGTAAATTGTGTTTAGACAAACTAGATGTGAAATGTGTTGTAAGTCAAAATATCATTTTATGTTTTTAGTTTGGCATGTGTGTATAATTGAACTTTCACATGCACTGTGAAAATATTAATTATAAGTGTTCAAAAGTAATTAATTTTTTATTTTTAGCATTCACTTTGTGTGAATGTTTGGATTTTGGCATCCTCATATTATATTTTTGAGGTTTATCTTTAGTGTGCAATTAAAGTTGCTATCTTATTGGGGGAAGGAGAAGAGGAGTGTTCTTGAACTCGTTCTCACTTTCAAGAGTGTTCTAGTTTCAACACTTTATGTACGTGTTTGAACTTTGGTGCATTTACATTGTATATGTGTGAAGTATGTTTTGTGTAGTTAAACTTTATATGAAGTGTTTGCTAACTTTGGTGTTTACTTTGTGTGGAGCTTTAGTGTTATCTTTGTGTGTGGTTGAACTGTGTGAAACATGTTTGAATTTTGTGTGAAGATTTTTAGTTTGACATTCATGTTGTGTTTTTATATAGGGATGTTTGAACTTCAACATTTATTTTTGGTTCAGTTGTCTTATCCCCTGTTGTTGTGGGTATTGATGCCCATGTTTCGCTTGGGAGGGTTTTGGGGGTTGGTTGTGGTACTACCCCTATCCCTTCTATGGATATTGATGATGTCTGCCCTTTAGTGGGCTCTTTAGGTTTATCTCTAAATTGGTAGAAGGCTGCAGAGAAGGTGGAGGATGGATGGACATTAGTTAAAGGAAAAAAAGTCAAATCCTCCAAACCTTCGTTTGATATATGGGCCAAAATATAAATCTTGATGGTCCTTTGTTGTGTTTAGCTAGGCTGGTTTTTGGTCTTTTTGATGGGAACTATGGTTAGTTCCTCTAGTTTGTTGGGTGGTGTTCCACAATTGTTTTAAGGTCTTTCAATGCTCTATCTTTCTTTGCTCTTTGTACAAGGTTTTAGGTCCTTTCAAAACCTATTTTTACTTAATCAAAACATTTATTTTTGTGGAAATTTATAAACTTTAGTGTATGCCTATTTTATTTTTGAACTTTTACATTCACTAACTTCAACATTCACTTGTGTCATGTGTGTTAAACTTTGTCATGTTAAACTTTATGTGTGGTTGAATTGTGTGAAACATGTTTGAATTTTGTGTGAAGAGTTTTAATTTGAGATTCATGTTGTGTTTTTATATAGGGATGTTTGAACTTCAACATTTATTTTTGTGGAAATTTATAAACTCTAGTGTATGTTTGTTTTATTTTTTAACTTTTACATTCACTAACTTCGACATTCACTTATGTCATGTGTGTTAAAATGTCATGTTTGAGAAAATTCCACATGCAAGATGTTTGCACTTTAGCATATTTAATACTTTTAGCATTCAATTTGTGTGTGGTTATACTTTTTTAAAGCATGTTTAGAACTCACTTTTATTTATTTTCCTTTGTGTGTTTTTGAAAGATAAATTTGGCATTTACTTTATGTGGTGTTTGTTTGAACTAACTTTGGTATTCATTTCATATGTGTGCATGTTGGAAAGAACTTTAGATTTAATGTGAAGAGTTTTAATTTGAGATTCACATTGTATTTTTATATAGGGATGCTTGAACTTCAACATTTACTTTTTGTGGAAATTTATAAACTTTGGTGTGTGTATTTTATTTTTGAACTTTTACATTCACTAACTTTGAAGCTCCGTTGGCGGTTCAGTGGAAGCTGTTCTTGCCAGCCCTGCTGGAGTGGAAGGTGTTCCTGCTAGCCCTGCTGGTGTGGATTCTGGTGCGGATGCTTCTCTTGTTGGAAGCCTAGCATGTTCTGCTCCTATTTTTGGTTTTCCTGCCAGTTCAGCTGGAAAGATCACTGTTGTTGGTATTGGTGCCTCTGTGCCTCCTATTGGGTGCTTTTTGGATCCATTGCTGGAGGCTGTTTCTCTAGATTCGGATTGCTGGCAGAAGAAGGCAGTGAAAGTCGAAGATGGTTGGATAACTGTCAAAAGGAAAAATTCTAAGAAATCCTTCTCATCGTTCGACATGACTCTCTGATCTCGTAAAAAGGGGATCTCTAATTAGTCTTTGCCCTTTGGCTAATCAGCGTATTGTGGTTTGTGTGGCCTTTTGCTGGCTGGACTGAATCGTCTCAAGTGCTAGTTTTGTTTTGTGTGTTCTTGAGGTGTCTAGTCCTATGTTTAGGCTGGACCGTTGTATTTATGGTACTTCATTAGCCTTATCTTTTGAACCAGTTATGTAAAGGGTTTTGGGCCCCTTCAAAACTTGTTTTTACCTTAATCAAAAACTTTGACATTCACTTGTGTCGTGTGTTTAATTTTGTTACATTTGAGAAAATTCCACATGCAACATGTTTGAACTTTAGCGTATTTTATACTTTTAGCATTCAATTTGTGTGTGGTTATACTATTTTAAAGCATGTTTGAAACTCTTATTTATTTTCCTTTGTGTGTTTTAGAAAGATAAATTTGGGATTTACTTGATGTGGTGTTTGTTTGAACTAACTTCGACATTCATTTCATTTGTGTGCATGTTGGAAAGAACTTTAGAAATCACATTTTACATTTACTTTGTGTGAAAATTTATAAACTTTGACATGTGTGTGTTTATCTTTAATCTTCTGTATTCACTATTTTGACATTCACTTGTGTTGTGTGTGTAACTTTGTCATGTTTGAAAATATTCCACACGCAACATGTTTGTATTTTAGCATTCAATTTATGTGCGGTGCTTTTTTTCTAAAGCATTTGGCTTATTTATTTTGATTTGTGTGTTTTTCAATATTAAATTTGGTATTTACTTTATGTGGTGTTTGTTTGAACTTTCTCATTCATTGCACATTTTTGCACGTTCAAAATAAATTTGGAAGTCATTGTTTTTATCATTTTGTGTGGAGTGCATGAAAGAACTTCATTTAACACTTTGAGTGGAGTGTATAAACAAATATTAATGGTCACTTTTTGTGCATGTGTATGGTTATAACTTTATGTGGTGTGTACATGTGTTTGTGCACGTGTGCACACATTTGTATGTTCTTTAAATTTTAGAAACTATTTTCTTATCATTTTGTGTGAAGGGTATGAAAGAACTTCATTTCACACTTTGTGTAATGTGTGTATAAATAAATATTAATGATGTTCACTTTTTGTGCATGTGTATGGTTATAACTTTATGTGGTATGTGTGATTTAACCAATTTTAGCATTCACTTTTGTGGTATGTTTGAAATAATTGACAGTTGTATTTGAATGAATTCAAGTATACTATGTTTATTCTTAGCAACTTTGACACTAGCATTGTGCGTGTGGGTGCATGCATGTGCATGTGTATGTGTGTGGACATGTGTGCATGCAAGTAGATGTGTGCTTTTGTATGCATTGCTTGTGTGGGTGTGTACTTGCACATGTGTCTGTGTGTGCACATGCGTGCTTGCCCACTAGATGAATATACATTATTAACAGTATATCCCGGTTAAGAGAAAAATAGAGAACAAAGGATGCACTTGCAACCATGGACTTACAACTAAATTTGTAGGCCCACTGCTCACAATACAATCTTAGATTTGGTCCTTAATTGGGTTCATTGATCTATCTTCAATTTCGATAGGGTGGACATATAGTCCTTTACAACTAAACTGACAAGTAATATCTCTTATGCCAAAACAGTTCCAATGAAGTACACGTTACTCCAGAAGGTTGGCTACTACCTAAATAAAGAAACATCAACACACTACCAAAACAAAAAATTTGATCACCTCTATCAATGCAAATGAACATGTTCTTCACATGATTCAAGAACATCAATAAGTAGCATGAATATCATCCAAAACCTTCACATCATCTCCAATATGAAATCCAAACTCATTTTTAGCTCTAATCAATAGGAACACTAAAATACTGAACTTAGTCTTAACAAAAGATAGCTTGCTATACTTTGAATCATGAACAAAACTACCTATGAACACAATGATAAGGAAACATGTAATCACCAACTTTGAAACCTCTAAAACATAATATCCCAGTCATATTGAACCAAATACTCATCCAATGTTCATGGGAACACTGTGACACCAACAATCAGCAATTCGACCATACCTAACTCAAACTGTCATACCAAGCTTTGCGAACCTTTGTAGACCATCTATAGACACCTCTGAACAATACCTCATGATCACAACTCAAGATCTTCAACATAGCACTTGATCAATTGAAATCTTCTATACTGAACACAAAGAACGCATTGTTTGAGACATCGACTAGTATGTTGACATTAATGACAAAACATTATGTCAACATAATCAAATTGAAAACTCTGACATGCTCAACAATCTTTCAACACTTTAATCGACTCTTTAGGATCAAATATAATGTAAAGCTCAATTTCATGTTTAGGTTTGGGTTTAGATTGATCAATTAGGTTGACAATATTGTTGACTTTAGTATACTCAACGTCATAGTCAACAACATAGGGGGAAGAAAGTAAAGATTAAGTAGACTCAACAGTATTGGTCGAATGAGAAGGTAAAGGAAAGTTATAAATTTGCAAGTTTTGGTTGGGAGGTGCTATGGATTTGTTGCTTTGATCATTAGTACCCTAAACAAATATAACATTGGAATTAATGAGGTCTTGAATAGCAAATTTCAAATGGAAATACTTCTCAGTATCATGGTCAGGTTGATGATTGTATTGACAAAAAACTTTGTGATCAAAGGATTTAAGAAAATGTTTGGATGTGCCAATTAGTTTAATGGGAGGGAGTTGTAAAACATTAGTGTTAATCAACTTTAAGATCATGTTATGCAAAGATTTAGAAAGTGATCATTATGAAGCACTATACACAACTGAGTGAAAGAAGAGAATTTAGACTACAATATCTTATCCTTAATGACTTTTTGCAAATTAAAAATGAAAATATTTTGAATATCAACATCAGGCACAAGATAAGAAATCTAAGCATGCAAATGCTGAAGTATACCAATGAAATCGATCACTTTTTCTTTAACGCCTTGTTTACAATATATCAAATCAGTCAAAAAAAATGTTATGACCAATATTATCTTGAAACTATTGAATGAAAACATTAGCAATTTTTATAAGGAATCAATGGAATAAGGAGGAAAATAGCAATACCATTGCAATACTTTATCTTGAAAGGTTCTAGTAAACATCTTAGCCATGATCACTACACAATGTTTGAAAGATTTTAACATGCGTCAAAGGATAACCCTTACCATTGCAAGTCTTTAAATGAGAAATTCCCATGTATTAAGGGATGAGAGCATAGATGATGTCTAAGGACAAAAGACTAGCAATGTCACAAGTAGGAATGTTAAACTTGGATTGAGTCATGGACTCAATTGTTATTGGAAAGATGAAATAGTTTGAGCTAAGCTATCGATAGTAGATTCAGTAGAAAGAGTGGTAGGAGATATGTGTGAAAAGTTTGGACCATTATTGGAAATGTAAGGACCAATAGAATATGAACTCTATTGTAAGTGGGTATGGATGAAGATAAGGACACACATGAAGCACTTGAAGAGGAAATAATAGGAATACGAATGCTAACATGTGTAGGATTGAGGTAGAAATAAGAATGGAGGTCTCAACACTAATGGTAGGTGGAATGAAACCAATATTTCGGGCACAATCTCTAATAGGCTTGACATTATTATCAATGAGATGAGAGAGACTATGCAAGATGTTAACACCATGTTCATCGTTCTGAATTATCTTCCTCAAACCCTCTATTATAGAGATGATCTCGAGATTGGAGTTTGCTTGTCCTAACCATTGCTTAAAATTTTTAAAGTCATGGGGAAGTGTTGGAATTAGGAGAGATAGGTACTGAGAGGGGAGGGGTGAATCAGTGCCTTCAAAACTTTACTTGTAAAACCTTTCAGATCTAAAACTATAAACAGTGATAACCGACCAATTTAACTTGAATCTAATTACATGAATCATTTATCTACTTAAGATAAGTATGTAAACAACATGAAATCCATAACACAATCACATGACTCAAGTATTTTGGTAACGCAAAAACCCTTGTAAGAAGGTAAAAACTGCGGTGGGGATGACACCCACAAATTCTTCACTACTGCAAATAGAAAAGGTTTGCCTGTTAGGGCTACAAGTTTTGATCACTTCTGGTGATCTCACCTTGTTAGGAGTGACATGTCAAATCGGCTAGATCTACCTAGTTATAGGATTTTAACAACACTAATGAAGTGTGCACGTTAAGAGATTTACATAAGATTGTTAAGTCTACTCTGTTAAGAGATTTTATCCAAAAACTCTATTACAATTGTCAGAAAGCAATAGGTATTTATCTGCTATTTGACACTCAATTGTCTATTACAGATCTATAAGCTCTGATAAAATATCACCTTACTTGTGATGAATCTCTGCTCTGAACTGCTCGGTAGCCTCTGCTAATTCTGCTCAAACTGAATTCTACTGTACTCAATTCTGTACTGTTAACTGATATACTTGAAGATAGGCAAATGCTTCAAGTGCTCATTTTTTTTCATTTATTAGTTCACACCAAAAATGATGCGAACACATAAATATATAGTGTTTCGTTTTTGCCGCTTTAACAAAATTAGGTTACACAATAGTGATAACCTTAAGATCTACGGTGTACAATAATAACCTAGATCATCTATTACAAAAGATATACATTGTATTTAATAAATATCATTACATTAAATGTTCCTCGATCTTGGTAAAATGTTTTACAAACCGTTGTAACTGTTTGCATAGAAGAATGTGCCATTCGTGAATACTATGCCGTTTCCTGTGATCCTTGGTAAACACTATGTAAACTAATCGGTGTATACTGCGATGCTCGGTGTTTACTGTCTGTCGGTGTTGGTGTCTGCTGGTGCTCAGTAAACTGTCTGTTGCTCGGTGTATAGGTTTTACCAACTAGTCTGTTCTGCTTTATGTTACCGATTAACTCATTGTAAGTAATCGACCGATATCTTTACATACCTTTGGTACTAATGACAACCTTAGAAGCTCAATAGAGTAGTTGATGTGCTGCAATAGTTTCATAATCTCCTACTTCTCCAATTTTGCAGTGAATATAAGACCTTATGTCTTCTGTCAATACAACCCTTTCTGGTATGCTCGAAAATGCGCCCATTGTATGTGTCCGTGCTGCAACCTTAGGATGTGGTTTAAACTTTGGTTGGTCAAAATTTGCCCTAACGATTAGATTAACTTCCTCTTCAACACTTTGTGTTTTGCTTGCAGATGATGTTGATGCCATAAATTAATTCTAGGGTTTTAGCAAGCAACAAGATAAGAAGTGTTTGATCGCAAATGAACTTACTCGGTATCACGAAGAGTGATGTCGGTTCGATCTAGCGTAGCCTTGAATCCTTCAGAAAAATCCTTTAGCTCAAACTCTGCTCTTTGAATTCTCCGTTCTTCGAAATCGCATTGTAGAAATGAACTCTGTTCCCGTGTATTTATAGACTTTCGATATTCCCGCTCAAACTTTTATGTAATAAATGCTCCATCTAACTTATGGTACGACACATCTGTCAGCTCGGTGACTACTAAAACTTTCATCCACTTGGTTAACATGGGATTTCTTCATCGGTTGATACACATGCTCGGTTAACCTTAGATAGTGATTACCGACGGGTAACCAACTCTCGGTCTCTCTTTTACCAACTGTATAACATTATTAGCTCATGACAACTAAACCATAATGCATCTTTATTCATGCTGATTTGGTATTTAGTACATTATGCATAAGGAACTGTATGTAAAATGTGATCATATGAATTGTCAGTCCCATACATACCTATTTCACTTTAAGTGGAGGTACCGATGTCACCCAATCCAGTGGACGAGGTTTCACCGACAACATTACTTGACTCAGCATTCTCATTAGATGCCTTCTTCCATATAGTGTTCCTTAACTTGGTGATATCTGAAATAGTATATCCACTTTCAAATATTTGGTTCTTATCTGGTGCTCGGTCTCTGCAGTTCTTGCTTAAATGACCGACCTTATGGCAGTGCATACAAGCCATCCCAGAGTTTGTCCAGTTTCTTGATTGTCCTATCTGGCTCTTTCTATAACAGTTTGCTGCAATGTGTCCATATCTACCACATACAACACAATTAGTCCATGTATTATAATCCCAAACATAAGAGTTACCTTGTCTCTTCGGTTGATATGGCCTACGTTGTGGTTTCTCCTTAGGTGTCCAAACTTGTTTCATTTTTGCCTTACAATCTCGTGCAGTGTGTCCATGCTTGTTACAAGTATAGCATACTTTCTCCATAGTATAATTATTAGCAAGATCGTTTTGCTTAGCTCTACACTCATAAGCAAGATGTCCAAACTTACCACAGTAGTAACAATATCCATTAAACTTAGGAGTGACAGGAGGTTTACCTTGTGCTTTGCTTCTACACACATTAGATGTATGTCCCAATTTCCCACAGTGATAACATGTCAACAATTTAGGTTTCTGATTTTGACTGATGTTGACTTGTTCAGCTTGTTGTGATGTTTCTCCTTCACCGGTGTAGCCTATACCGGATTTGCTCCCAAATCTTCTCTGATTAGTTAAGAAGTCATCAATCTCCTTGGAGTTGTCCTCAGCAAGTTTCTTCATTTCATTTTGTTGTTGTTGATTTTTCACTTCATTTCTCAGTTTCTCATTTTCTTCTCTGAGTCTTGCAATATCTTCTAGTTTCCTTGATAATTCTACATTCACGTGGTTTACTTCTTGATTCACAGTCATCACTTGATTGGTTGTCTGGAAATGTCGGTCAGTGAGTCTTTGTATCTCACTTTCTTTGGTTTGAAGTTGTTCACTTATCTGTCTTCGGTCATCGATTGCCAAATTTCTTTCTTGCTCGACTTGATTTGCTTTGTTCATTATTTCTATCATTCTCACCATTTGAGATTCTTGACTGATTTGTAGTGCTTTCACTTGATCATTTAAGTATTGATTCTTTTCAAATAAATTAGTGATTATGCTTTCAGATCCATCGGAGATGCTTCCAGAACTAGATCCAACATGCTCGAATATGTCATCAATAGGTTCTTCATGGTAACCGATCTCATTCTGAAGAATAGCTAGGTTCTTCCTTTCATCCAGTACTTTCTTCAGTCCTTCCTTGGCTTGCTTGTACTGTTCCAAAAACATTTGCATTTGTATCTTCTGATTCTCAATAGTCTTGTCATGCTTGTATCTCTCCATGACTTAGATCTTTACCCTTTAGTGGTTAAACTGTTCAATAAGAGAACTGTGTTCTGATACCAATTGTTGGAATTAGGAGAGATAGGTATTGAGAGGGGAGGGGTGAATCAATGCCTTCAAAACTTTACTTGTAAAACCTTTCAGATCTAAAACTATAAACAATGATAACCGACCAATATAACTTGAATCTAATTGCATTTATCTACTTTAGATAAGTAAGTAAACAACATGAAATCCATAACACAATCACATGACTCAAGTATTTTGGTAACACAAAAACCCTTGTAAGAAGGTAAAAACTGCAGTGGGGATGACACCCATAAATTCCTCATTACTGCAAATAGAAAAGGTTTTCCTGTTAGGGCTACAAGTTTTGATCACTTCTGGTGATCTCACCCTATTAGGAGTGACATGTCAGATCAGCTAGATCTACCTAGTTATAGGATTTTAACAACACTAATGAAGTGTGCACTCGGTTAAGAGATTTACATAAGACTGTTAAGTCTACTTTGTTAAGAGATTTTATCTAAAAACTCTATTACAATTGTCAGAAAGCAATAGGTATTTATCTGCTATTTGACACTCAATTGTCTGTTACAGATCTATAAGCTTTGATAAAATATCACTTTACTTGTGATGAATCTTTGCTCTGAACTACTCGGTAGCCTTTGCTAATTCTGCTCAAACTGAATTCTACTGTACTCGGTTCTGTACTGTTAACTGATATACTTGAAGATAGGCAAATGCTTCAAGTGCTCCTTTTTTTTTTTCATATATCAGTTCACACCAAAAATGATGCGAATACATAAATATATAGTGTTATGTTTTTTTCGCTTCAACAAAATTAGGTTACTCAATAGTCATAACCCTAAGATCTACGGTGTACAATAATAACCTAGATCATCTATTACAAAAGATATACATTGTATTTAATGAATATCATTACATTAAATGTTCCTCAATCTTGGTAAAACATTTTACAAACGATTGTAACTGTTTGCATAGAAGAATGTGCCATTCCTGAATATTATGCCGTTTCCTATGATCCTCGGTAAACAATGTGTAAACTGACCGGTGTATACTGCGATGCTCGGTGTTTACTGTCTATCAGTGTCGATGTTTGTTGGTGCTCGGTAAACTGTCTGCTGCTCGGTGTATAGGCTTTACCGACTAGTCTGTTCTGCTTTATGTTACCGATTAGCTCATTGTAAGTAACCGACCAATATCTTTACATACCTTTGGTACTAATGACAACCTTAGAAGCTCAATAGAGATAACAGAAAGATTTTGGGTTTGCATAGGAGGAAATCTTAAGGTCTTTTATTTATCATGAGAAGAGTTGGAAGACTTGATCTCAATAATAGGAGGAATGTCAATAGTAGGCATTTTGGTCTCATCTAGTTTCCTAGGAAACACAAAGGACATGGGATCAAAGGAACCCATAAGTCTACAACTTGTCCTAATTGAAATGTTGTCGGTAGTACTCAATGTAATAACACTCATGCACAAGAAAATTAAAGATAAATGTATCTAATATAACTATGAAATTTGAAAGATATATGCAAATCAACTAAGCATAATAACACATTTAATGAAAAACACATCTAACCATCAAATTGAACATGAAGATCTAAATCATACAATTACTAATGGAATAGATACAAAGAAGATCTAGATACCAAATAAGAATGGAAATATCATGAATCAAGTCCACCAAAGATGTACATGGTGAAAAGTGAAGAAAGCCAAAAGGGTAGATCACTCCTTTTCCAACTTGCACACTTGGAAGGAAGATGTCCCAATAGGTTCAAGTAAGGATCTAAGCACCAAATGGGGTAGTGATCTTTTGCCAAATATATAATCTAAAAATGAAAAAGTGGAAAGATGCAATGTAGATGGAAAAATGGACGAATAGAGACAAAACTAGAAATAATAGACTGATAACTAACTGCTAGAAACTAGATTTGAGTTAAATCAAGGTCTAGATTGTTGTACCAACCTATGATTTTAGTTTGGGATAGATGTATAGGGTAAAAAATATCTCACACTTTTGAATGAAACTTCTAGTAGTCCTCCAACTATATTCGATTTGCCTGAAAAAGATTTGATAGCTTTGTAACCTATTCTTGCACACAGAAAAATGGGGAAAAGGTTGGGTAAAAGGGGTTTGTCTTGGTCAAACCCTATTTAGCAATCAACCTTGAAAATGAAAGGAAATTGTACAAAGGATAGTATGTAAAAAGGTAAATATTTGAGTCACCTTGCATAAACCCTCATGGACATATGTAGGAATTTCTTGTATCCATGAAGATATTTGAATCTTCTTGGAATCAAAGATTTGACCTTTGAATGTAGAATAGGAATCAAGAATTCCCTCACAAATGCATGGATTTATGAACACCACTCCTAGATCTTCAATGTAGATATGCTTGATAATCACTTGCAATAAAGGAGAGGTAAATGTGGATAGAAAGAAGGATCTTCTTTCTTGATTGAGAATTCCTCTACTTGGCCATCATGAGAGAAAAAAATTTCAAAGGAGAAGATTGCCTTGGGAATCGACTTGAATGAGTTGGAGAAACTAGATCTTGGATGCTTGCCTCCAAATCTTGAATCTAATTGCTCAAATGCTCTTGATTGTTTGAATGCTTCTTGATCATGAATGCTTCCTGATCATGAATGCTTCCGAGTAGTAATTGATATCAAAATAAGGAGAGATAGGGTGTTTATATACTTCATCCATCATTTTGAGATTAAAAAACAAGCTAGACCTACCATAAGATCTAATTTCCCACTAACTTCGTGACATAGGGCTTCGAGTCAAATTTTGGCCAAAAAGTGCGAGTACAAAATATTTGAAAAGTTATGTACCTAGGAGATTGCAACCAAATTTGAATTGGATGTTGAGATGGCAAAAAAGATGCAAGAAAAGAGAAATAAGGTTGTTAGGATCAGGCATAACGGACATCAGATCTCAAAATCACCAAAATGTGGCCTAATAGAGGATCCAATTATGGGTGCTAACTTTTTAGGATGATAAAGACAATTTATACTCGAGTCTTAGTGATGATCATATATGCAAGATGATTCTGTTGATGTGACATGATGTTATATGATGATATTTGGTTTATATTTTATATGAGAATATTTGGTTATAATGATTTTGATGTGATTTCATGTTGTTTCATTGATGGTTGTGGTATTTCTTATTGAAATATTATGGTTTGTAATGCCTTGTTATTTGGATTAAAGATTTTATATATGCTCATTGTTGCCATAAAATGTTATTTAAATGCTTGAATTAAATGAAATGATTATTATGATGTTTAAATGAGGATTAAATATGAAAGGGATGATTTTTTATTTTTTGTCTCGCTCTGCAACCTCTTGTTCGCTGTTTTCAAATTTTAAATTCCTACACATGGTTGATAATCATGGAGGGGATCCTACCCCTCCTCATGGAGACTCTCACCCCAAATATTTTATTGTGTCCTTGGGAGTCCATACCTCTGATTTCCCGACCTCTATTGTATGTTACTTCTGATGTGGTCACTCAAGCCAAGTCCAAGTTAGTTTTTGTTGGATTGTGTGAATATAGCAATTAAAAATAATCTCCCCAATTTCATTACTTTACAGTTCAAACTTGGGAAATAGACCCAAGCTCTTGTTTATGAGAATGTTGTAGTTTATTGTAAAAAAGTATTCCAAATTGGGTCATGTTATAGCTGATTGTAAGGTACCTTTGGTTAAAGAGCTTGTGTTGAAGGAGAAATGCCCTACTCCTCGCATTGAAAGCCATGAGAAGGAACTTGACGGAGTGAGAAATATCCTTTTGTAGAAGAGTTATTTAAATTAATGAAATCCTCAATTGTCACTCCAGTTAAGGCTATGGATTGTGTTGAAAATACATGATCAATCACACAAGTGAAGCAAGTTATGGTCACTTGTATATTGGAGGATAGGGAAATTCTCTCTACTCAAAAGGTGAATAAAATGTGGATGGATGTTCCTCCAACCTCATCGATGAGATTAGTTGAATCCCTAAAAACTTTGGAGGAAAATGTTCCTCCTCTTGGAACTTAAGAGGTTTCTACTTTGAAGGAAGGTGGTGCAATTGAGGTTATTACTCATTTAGTTGGTATGAGTATGGAAGGGGAAAGAACCCCAAATGTTGGGGATGAGGTAGAATTTAATGAGCAATTCTGGAAGAAACATGGGACCCCAGTGTCGTAAAAAGTAGAGTTGTCCCTCGATGCTACTCTTTTGTGTACAACAAAAGTTGAATGGATGGTACAAAAGAAGAAAACTAGATCCCAAAAAATTGATGTGCGTTTGAAAACTAAAGTTGGTCGTGTTGGAAATATATGTTTGGTTGTTTGTTGTCATTGATGTAAAATATTGTGTTTCAAATATATTTGTGGTTTCTCAAACACTATGGTCCAAAAGTCTTCTATTCTTCTATTCTTCTATTCTTGGAGGAATAAGTTATGTAAAAAACCTTTAGAATAATGGAAGAGTTATGTATCAGGACAATGCAACAGTGTAGTGGAAGACAATCAAGATAGTGGAAGATAGTTATATATTATGTAATCTTGATAAGATCGTGTTTCATAGTGCTTTGGTGTTTTTCTCTCATATCTAGAAGCCTTTGTGGTCTAGATATTTATGGCTTATTAATAATTGTAATTCATAGTTTTTGCAATTACAGTTAACAATGCTATATTTCTTTTCTTTTCATAAAGTTTCCGCTCTTGAAGTCAAGCTTGAAGGTGTGCAAAAAACTTATACAAATGGATTTATATCTTGGTATTGTGTTGCAATGTAGTGGAAGACAATCAAGGTCGTGGAAGACAGTTATACATTCTATGATCTTGAAAAGATAATGGTTCATAGTAATTTGGTATTTTTCTCTCATATCTAGAAGCCTGCATTGTAATGCCCCACTAAGGAACATTTGGAACAAAAGGGTTAAATATGCACTTAACATTATTTTTTGAAATATGAAATAAGCATCATGTAACAATGTGTCATTACAAAAGATAAAATCAACTACAATAAAAGAAATGATAAAAGGATATCTGAACTCCCAAAACACTCAAGGCACATAACTACGTAAACACAATGATAGGCCACGTAGCAAGTTGATTGATTTACCAATTTTCCAAGAGCATGGATTACCATGGAATCAATCAATCATCCTATTAGAATACAAGGAAGGCTCAAGAATCCAAACATGATATCTTCGATAAAGTGGAGAAATCCCAACATGAATCCAACGAGCTACTCCACATACAAATCTGGCAAACAAATCACACCCAATAGGAAAATATCTGATTTTCTGCAATGCAAATTGGAGAAAAATCTTTGAATTCTCACAAAAGAAAAGTGAGTGAAAAGAACTCACTTTTAAAACATAAAACACTTTTTCAAAAGAGTTTTAAAAGAGGTCATTTTAATGTTTTAAATGAACTATTGATTTTTCTCCAAAAATAAAATAAATTGACTCCAAATAATTGGAATCCAACTATGACAAATTAGCCGGTAATAAAATATTAAATTCCCCAAAAACATTAACATCAATGTTTAAATTGTTTAACCACTCATAACAAAAACCAAGTTATCGGGCTTGGGGCGAGCAAATGGAGAGTGGGAGAGCAAGTGGGAGAGCGGATGAGAGAAATCAAATTTTGAATTTGGTTGTGGGTGGGAAAGAGCCCCTTGCATCAGATCATCTTGGTGGTGGGGGGGTAGGACAATAAGGAAACATCTGGTAAATAAAACAAACCCCTTGATGTTGTGTCAGGGACCTCGCTGCGACCTAAGGACTTGGGAGGGGGACCCATCTTGGGAGATTCTTTAGGAGTTCATCCCAAAAAATGGTCTTCTTTATTTGGGGTCAAACCTTCTGGTAAGTCCTCACTGCCTAAAGTCTAGAACATTTATGATCCGTTGATAGGTAAATTTTCTATCTTTGTCTTGGATCTGGTTATAGAACATAATATAGCTTTGATGATGAATTTTTTGGTTGGGAGGTTTTTAGGGCCTAGACCTAATATTGAGGTTGACAGAGCTTATTCTTTTAAGAAGTGGGCTCTAAAATGCCAAGTTAAAGTAACCACCATGACTAAGGGTTTTTTCTCCTCATTTTCTTGTGAAGAAGATAGAGTCAGGATCCTGTGTGGTGACCCTTGGATGGTAGGAAAAATTTCTTTAGTCCTACAAAAATGGTTCCCTAATTTGGATCTTAATGATGAATCATTTCTTTACCAAGTTCTCATTTAGATCAAGCTTCCAGGATTACCTAAGGAATATCAGGTAAAAGATTTTTTTTTAGGAATAGCCAACTCATTTGACAAGCTCCTGTCCATTGACTCGATGACAGCCTCAAGGGGAAGGTTAACTCATGCTATAATATGTGTAGGTGTAGTTCATAATTCAAATATTCCTGATACAATTGAAATCATTTCCAAGTTGGGAAAATGGGACCAGCATGTGGAATATGAATCAATTCCTTTTGCTTGTTTTTGTATACTATAAATAGTATCTTCATAGAATTAGTATTGAACAATAAATCAAATAGAAACTAAATAAACACAATATAGCAATCTATTTAGAAAATGAATGAACAATTAAGCATCCTATGGCTCTTTAACTAAGAGTGTTAATGTAAAGCTCTCAGCAAGCCTCCATTAATGACAGTCCCAGAATGAGAAAATATGATAAGATAAGCTAATTAATTCAATTCTAAAGTGAAATGCTCAATTAACTTCTAAATTGCCTTTCTAGATATAAAATGCAAGAGGTTGGATGCTATTCTCAAATTTTTGGATTGATTATTGATTGATTTTAGTCTTCCTTTTATAGATTTAGGCAAGGGTAGGGGGTGTAGTTGTGTTGATCATGATTAAGCTTGAGTTGAGTCGTTGGTTCCACAATTTGAAGACAATTTAAATATTGTGTCCTCAAAGCTTGGGACAAGAAGACAAGATGAGTGGACAAGATGTTCTTTTGGAATGAGTGATTGAGATTCATTTTGGCTTGATCCATGTGAGCTCCTTTCCTTAAATCCTATTGGTTGAGGCTTTTTCCTCCCATGTGATGTTGAGAGAAATTAGGATTTAATCAATTGATTTTAATTCTTTTATTTAGCCATGTGCACCCCTTGAATGGGTTGATTTGATTTAATTCAAACTATACAATTAACTGGATTAATTACATATTGATTTAATTTCACTTGATTTAATATGCTCTTGATCTTGATTTAAATTGAATTGAAGCTTAATTTTAATTTTGATTGGCCAAATGCTTGATTCGATTCAATTGCCTTGATTTGCCTTGATTTGTCAATAAATTCATCTTGTCCATTTTTCAGTGATTACAGTTTTCATTGTAAGAAGGTGAGACATTGGGCCAAAATTTGTCCCTTTAAACCAATAAAGGAGAAGAAAAATGAACAATGAAACAAACAAGAAATTTTTGCAAGCCAAAGAGCAAAATGAGACAGTCAAACCAACAGAATCTATCAAGGAGATCACCAAAGAAGGAAGGGAACTTTACAAGCACAACAAATCCCAAAATGTGATTGTGTGCTAAGGAAAGCACCTTCATAGGGTTAGTATCATCAATAAATTGAAAAGAGAATTAAATAGCCACAACAAGCAATCTAAATAAGAAAATTTAAAGATGATTAAGCACTCTATGGATCTCTAATTAGGGATGCTAATGATGAGCTCTCAGTGAGCTCTTAGTAAGCTCTCACTAGTGACAGTCCTAATATGAGAAAAAGTAAATGATAAGCAAGCTAATGCAAGTTAATTCCAAATGAAAATACTAATTAGCTCTAGATTTTCCTTTCTAACTCAAATTTTCAAGAGGTTTGATGCTTCATAAAATTTGTGGATGATTATTGTTTCAATTATGCTTTTCTTTTATAGATTTTGGCAAGGGTAGGGGGTGTAGTTGATTTGATCATGATTAGGTGAGGGTTAAGTCCATGGTTCCACCTTTGGAGACCGTTTAAATATTTTGTCCTCAAAGCTTGGGACCAAAGGACAAAATGAGTGGCAAGATGCATTCTCCAAGTGAGTGATTGAGATCCAATTTAGGCTTGATCCATGTGAGCTCAATCCTTAAATTCTATTGGTTGATGATTTTTCCTCCCATTTGGTGGTTGAGAGAAAATATGATTTAAATAATTGAATTTAATTAATATCTTTAGCCATGTGTACCCCTTGAATGGGTTGATTTGATTTAAATGAACTATGTAATTAATTAGATTAATTGCACAATTGATTGATTTATCATGATTTATTTGATTTAAATTGAATTTATGGCTTTTGATTTTTAATTAAATTTGATTTTATGGCTTGATTGCAATTTTCCTTTGATAATAGCTTGATTTGATTTAATTGCTTTGATTTTTTCCTTCGTTACTCACTTGATTGATCTTGTCCAATTTTAGGTGATTACAAATGCCCCTCTTTGAGTCGATATGTGAAGCGTGTCGATTCAAAGAATGTCTTGATCGTTCTTGATATGAAGTCCTAATTAGATTACTAGTCGATTGCGATGTTTGATAAAAGATGTAGATTTGATGTATTTTGATTTGATTTGATGTCCTGATAGTCGATTCAATTATGGATTGCCCGATATGATACCTCCTTCGATCTGATTTGATGTTTGATGCCCCTTTCAATTGATAAGAGAAAAATTTTCTGACAAAAGATTACAATTTGATTTTGATGTTCGTGCTCCTAATTCGTTGATTAAGATGTCGCTCCTAATTATTCGAGTGTATGCCCCCTCAGAAATGAAATGAAATTTCATAGTTTGTTAAAAAATATGATGGTTTAGGTCATTTTTGTGTCGGTTAGTTCAATTCGTAATGAATTTCGATTTCATTTTCGATCATGTATTTGCAATCGTTTGATGACAAATGCCATTGATTTGGCAGAATTGGTGAAAATTTTGTATCCTTGGCCATTTTCTGGTCAAAGATGCCCTTTTTAGGTCAAAATGGGCTATATATAGGGGTAAAAGTCATTTTTACTATTCATTTTTACCCTCTCTTTTGACTTTTTGCTCTGACCCCTTCTGAGATTTTTTACGATGGTTATCTTGATTCGAGAGCACCAAATCGAGCGAGGGTGCCGATACTTGCGTCCACCAAGCTACGGACTTCCGGTATTTACCCCAACAACTTACTTTGTCGATTTAATGCGTTTTAATTGAAAAAAAATTGGATTTTATAGCAAAAACCCTATTTTTTTCTTTTTCTTTTTAAAATAGCACATTTAATACTTTCTCTAGCACGTACACACTTCTTTTAGCCCTTCTGTGGTTTTCCACAGGGCATCAACAACTTTTAGTTGCACGTACAAATGGTTGAACTAGGGCTTATTTCACATTCGTCATTTTCTATTGCGCGTACAAATTAGTTAGCGCAAATTAGCAATTTAGCAACGCATACAAGTAATGCCTATAGCACGTACTAGTTTCTCCAGCTCGTACACATTTAAACAACACTTTAAAACATTTCTCATGCGCATTCACCATGTTTAGCTATGCTTTTTCTTTTTAGCGTGTTTAATCATTTAAATAGCACTTCTACCCTGTTTGGTAAAAAATGCAAACTGCTAAGTTAGTTTTTTGAACCGTCTGGTGTGGTCAATCAGTCGATTGGCTTAAGCAACAAGTCTGATTTGGTAGCAAGTCATAGGATGTCAATTTGAGTCAAGTTATTTTGAATTTTGATTGTCAATCTTGATTTAGATGATGGGTGATGATAAATGTTCCGTCCTCTCTGAGTAGAATCAAGAAACTTGATTGTGGTTTGATAATTTTTAAATGTTTGATTGACTTAGGATGATCCAAAATGTAATGATTTCCAATACTGATGTGTTTAACTTTATTTTTGCAGGTCGAGCTTAAATCACTTGGTGTTAGAGGCTTGTATCCCTTGTCATTTGAGATGATAGATGACCTGAGTGGTCCAGATCGTCGGGTTATTGGTAGGTGTAGACTGTCGTTCCTTCTCATCCTTCCTCGATTCCACATGAATCGAGGCCTTATTACAGCTATGGCAGAGCGGTGGCACTATGACCATAACACATTTCATTTGTCGATGGGGGAGATGACGATCACTCCTGAGGATGTGTATTGCATCCTCCGCATCCCTACCCACAGAGAGCTCATATACTACGACCAGGTGTATGATGGGACTTCTTGTAGGTGAGTTTTTCAGGACCCATCTATCAGTGATAATTCTATCCAATGGGCTCAGTTCCCTTCCTTCCCTACTCTTCCTCCTATTCTAGGGGCATTGATTGGTGGCTTCCTCATTCCTAATCGTCGAGGACATGGTTTTGCATTTGGTTGGGGTTGTATCCTTGAGGATATGATCGCACAACCATGATGATTTAACTGGGGCACCTGTGTGCTAGCGCAGCTATATCACGAGTTGCATTCAGTTGTGTACCGTCGCAGAGAGACTCTCTTTCCTGGGGTCATTCTTTTGCAATTGTGGACATGGGAGCACATCCCTGTCACTAGACCTATTTATGTTTGACATCATGATCCAGGTTGGTCCTTCGCTTGGATGTATGAGGGGATGGTAGTTCAGGCCCACTTGGGCAAGCTTGATTATTGGAGATGAGTGATTGATGATATAGATCAGGTCGTATGGAGGCCATATATTAGTTGTGAGGAATGGTTGAAGGATGTGGTGGAGCTACCTTTTATGTGTACGCATCAGTGGATGATAGGGGGTACACCGTTGATTATTGAGAGATTTTACTTCCTGAGGGTGCTATGACAGTATGGTCGGACACAAGGCATTACACAGGGATTGGCATTGTATGCTGGAGTACAATTAGAGAGGTCACTCAAGGGGCCATAGATTTATTATCGTACAACTCATCAGGAGGTGTTACAGCTGGCCCACCTTGCTTGGGATATGAGGGATCATGTCGTAGATGCCGACATGACAGATGATTATGACGATTGGTTCACTCGGAAACCATTTTTGAGATTTATAGATCCTGCAGAGCCAGTCCCTGGCATAGATGAGGAGTCTGATGATGATGACAGGGATGGGGATGGAGGTGGGGGAAAGAGACAAGGTCATTGGGGATGACGGGCTTGGTGAGCCATTAGAGGAGGTAGAGTTGTGATCTCGGTGATTGTTGTTGCACTGATTCCTCCTAGGGGTGGTGGAGTACATATGAGGGGTGGTTGGGTTAGAGTTTGAGGTGGTGGTGTGGACAGAGCTCTGCATCGGGTTGATGTGCACAGATTGGCTAGATGGGGCCAACATAGGGTCAGATATCATAGGTAGGTGGATGCTCAGGTAGTGGCTGATGTGGATGCTCAAGCCACGCAAATTTTATTGGATCAAGCACAGGGTATACCAACACCTCCATAGGCTCCTCTAGGACAAGGTCCTAATTCTTATTCTATGCCATCATCTTCAGTTCTTTCATCTTCATCTTCTTCTTTTGTTCCATCCTTGTCCATTCCATCTTCTTCCATGGCTCCACCACAGGCTCCTCCATAGGGTCCTCCTCCATAGGCTCCTACTACAAAGGCTCCAACATCTGCGTCAAATGTTCGAGCTATACAATCTGATGTATCAGAGATTAGGCAGTAGGTTAGTCAGCTAGGTAGCATGATGCAAACATTTATGGCTGCTATGAGTCAGCATGGTTTACAGGCTAGTTCTAGTAGACCTCTAGATGTTGATCGTGGTCCTAATGGTGTCGATGGTTCTGCTAGTTGACTTTCCCTAAGATGATATATTATTTCATTTATTGATGTATATGATGATCTATTTTTTATCTTGAGACATTGGACTCAGTTTCTTCTTTGACCAGTTGATGTTCTTTATTCTTTGATACTTGTTGATACTTTGATGGATTTTGATTTCCCAATGTTTATTGCTTTGATGATGATACCATGGACTTTGACAGATTTACTTTATATGACATCATTATGTGTTGGTCTTCATTTTTTAGGTGTTTTTCTCTAATATGCAGATCTATATGATTCTATTTCCTACATGCTTTGTTTTTATACTTTTTCAGATGCAGTTTATGATATGAATGCACATGTTCTATTTATGCTTAAATGGTTGTCTTATGTATGACATAGAATAGATGAATGTAGGTAATATGAATTTAACGATCTTTTATAATGATTAATGCTATGATGCTTGATGGATGCATATGATACATGTTTAATGTTGTATGATGATGTAATGATTTAATGACTAATGTGATGTGATGGTATTAATGGATGCATCTATTTAATGATATGGATGTAAGTAATGGATATTTAAATGTAATGGATTTATGTTATTCAAATGTGATGTACCTATATGATGTAATGAATGAATAGTGATGTTTAATGATTAATGTTATGATAAATGATATATAAATGTTATATGGATGAATGATGTTGATGATGCAAATGCAATGATATATAATGTATGGATGTAATGAGCATGTATATGTAATGACCTAATACACTTATACTTGTATATAATTCAATGTGTAAATGCAAGGAATCTTTAATGAACGTACCTAAATGGATAATACAATATGATACAAAATGCCATGTTTTTTAATGAACTTAATGGAATGCGACTAAAATGTCTTAATGATGAAATTAGTACTACTCATTTAGATGATTTGATGGATGCAATGAATGTTGCCTAATGTAATGTAAGCGTAAATGAAATTAATGGTTTAATAGAAATGAATGCATCTAAATGAGACGGATTTAAAATGAATGCACACTAAATGCAATGCAACTTTAAATGAACCTTAATGAAAATGATGCAAACTAATGTGATGAACTTAGATTAAAGTTAATGCAAACTAACACAATGAAGATAAATGAACTTAGGAAAAAGTCCTAAATGAATGCAAGATAACATGAATCTAAAAAATGCAAGTGAGCTGATGCAATGCACCTTTGTTTTGATTTTTTATTTCCAACACACTCGATCACATATAGTTTTTGATGTTCATTTGATTTTTGATTTAACTCCACCCCCTTTCTATTTTTCTCTTGCAAATTTGTTTTAGAGGTAAGAAAGACAAATAATTTAAATGTATTTAATCTAAGATGTATGCAACTAACTGTCACTATTCAAAAATTTAGAGCTTATATTCATCATCGAGCAGTTTTTGAAATCCTGAATTGGTACAACCATCACCAGTTCAACCATGATGATATGAATACCTTTTTAACCTATTACATTACATTACCCTCCTTTGGTACGACTATCACTGATTGGATTCAATCATGAGAGTACGAATACCGATTTTGTCAGATTCTATGTTGCAAGTGGATTTTGGTATTATGATATTTACATCAAAATATCCAAGGTATCTTTTTGCGTAAACAAAAAAAGATCTTAGTTTCATCATATGTACAAGTCCTTAATGATTCTTTGATGATCACATCCTTAGACAAATAATACATACTTAAAACTTTGATCTTAAGACAGTCATGCAGAAATCAATAAAATATCATGTTTTCATCATAGCTAGTCTAGTTTAAAAACTTTCATCGATTTGCTAGAAAGACATGATTTCATCAATCAAGTCAACACTTTTAGAAAAAATTTGCCCTATTTTTCAAATCCATATTTCAAGTATAGTTCTATCCATTTCATACTTTTAATCCTGATAAAGATAAGGTCTTTGTGAGAGCTTGGATCAAATTTTGCATTTGGTTCTGATTTGGATTAGGATTGAAATTGATTGAATAAGTGCTTTACTTATGCCTTGATGAATTGATTTGGTGTTTGATTGAAGTTTCCTTTTGATGAATCCTTCCTCTTTTAGAGTAGATTTCCCCCAGTTTGATGTGATTTCATTGTGGGACTTGGGATTTGCAGATTAGGTGACCAAAATCTTTAGGTACTCATAAATGCAACTGTGGGGTTTTATTATGCAATATATACAAATGCTGGTGAATGCAATATTTACAAGGATGATCACTAGGTATGCGATTGACTTGGACTTCCAATGGTGCATGTTTACCAGGTTTTCATTGATTGAATGGATTTTACTTTCTTTTTCTGTTTTTAAAGATTTTTTCCTTTTTTTGTTACCAAAGTGCCTATTTGCTAGGTTTTCACCGAGGTAATTTTTCTCTTTTGTGATTTTTTTGTATTCTCTTTTTTCAATTTTTTTTGTTTCCATATTATCAAGGCGCCTATTTTCTAGGTTTTCACCAAGACAACATCTTTTTAAGGATCCTTTCTAAATGTTTTTGGCTTTCTTCATGCTCAATTATCCATTATTTTTTTTATCTTTTCTACATTTCTGATTTGTTTTCTCTTTTTTGTTTTTCAGTATTTTTGGATTTTCAAGACCTCTTTTGACTATGTACAATAAATAGGATGCTCTCCATCTAGTTTTCTGATACTCTTTTTCTTTATACCCTTTCATCTGTCTCGTGTGTAGAACCTCTTAAGGTGAATACTATTGATAGGCTCTTGTAATTCTTGTCCATCACAATCAGCTAGTTTATAGGTACCTATCCCAAAAGATGAAGTGATCACAAAAGGTCCTAACTAGTTTTCTTCTCATTTTCCTTTATTTTCCCTTTCTGCTTGATTCTTGGGATTTTCTCTCAAAACTAAGTCAGCTATTTGGAATGTCCTTGAATTGATATGCTTGTTATAGGTCCTTAACATTCGATTCTGATACACTTTCAAATGATTAAAGGCTTGTTGTTTTTCATCTAGCAATTCAACCTAGCAACTCTATAGTCTTCCTCTCTTATCAAACCATGTAAGGATACTCTTAAAGATGTAATTTCTACCTCTAAAGGTAAAACTGCCTCTACTCCAAAAACTAAGGAGAATGGTGTAGCTCTTGTTGGCATTCTGATACTTGTTCTATAAGCTCATAGATGTGGGTTAATTTGAATGTGCCAATCTCTACCTGAATTATCCACTGTTATCTTCAATATCTTTAAGATGTTCTTGTTTGTTGCTTCTGCTTGTCCATTACCTTTTGGGTAATATATTGAAGATGAATGGTGTACCATATGAAATTTTGTACATAGTTCTTTTAAATCCTTGTTTTTGAAATGTTTTTCATTATCCATTATGATGGAATGAGGTATGCCATATCTACAAATTATGTAGTTTAATATAAACAATGATATTTGTTTTCCTGTGGCAGTTGATATGGGTACAACTTCCACCCATTTGGTAAAGTATTTTGTTGCAGTAGTGATGAATTTATGACCATTTGAAGATGGTGGATAAATCATACCTATCAGATCCAAACCTCATTGATAGAACGGCCAAGGTGTTGTCATATGATGAAGCTCTCGTGTTGGAACATGGATTAAGTTCCCATGATACTGACATTTGTGACATTTTTTAGCAAAGTGACAAGCATCTTTCTCCATAGAAGGTCAAAAATATCCTATCTTAATAAGTTTCTTAGCTAGTGTTAAACCATTTGAATGTGACCCACAAATTCCTTTGTGGATTTCTCGTAAGGCTAGGTTTGATTCATCCTTCTCTAGACATCTTAGAAGCATTCCATCTAGACTCTTTCGATACAATGTGTTAGATATTAATGTATAACGAGAGGTTTGTCAGATAAAGCTTTTCTTTTGATTCTTGGTTTGGTCTATAGGTAAGATTTGGTCTTTCAAGTAGGTGTAAATGGCTCCATACCAAGGTGATTCATGTCCTGTTAGTAAATAAATGGTATGAGGATGGGAAGGGTCAAATGCGGGTTGCTCAACTTCTTCTACCAAGAATTCATATATGGTGCTTTGATTTGGTATTTAGAGAAGTGATGCCAAAGTAGCCATTGCATCTGTTGCTTTATTCTTATCTCTTGGCACTTGCTCAAATGTAATTAGAGTGAAGTATTTCTTAAGATCCTCAATCACATTTTTGTATGGTATCAACTTATCATCTTTAGTTTGATACTCGTCATTAATCTGATTAATAACTAGTTGGGAATCTCCATAGATTTATAGCTCTGTTACTTTCCATTCTAATGCCAACTTTATACCCATAACCAATGCTTCATACTCAACTATGTTATTTGTGCATGGGAATAGCAATTTGTATGATTTTAGGATTGTAGACCCTTGAGGAGTGATCAAAAGTATCTCGGCTCTTGATCCATGTTGTGTATAGGAACCATCAAAATATAATTTCCATGTTTTTGCTTCGACGTTAACAATTTCAGAATCTAGAAATTCCACTTGAATTGGATGTTCATCTTGTAATGGTGACTCTGCTAATTGATCAGCTATGACTTGGCCCTTGATAGATTTTTAGTCCACATATTCTATATCAAATTCACTTAGAACCATGACCCATTTGGCTAGTCTCCCATTCAATGTTGTTTTGCTGAGAAGATATTTCAAGGGATCAATCTTTGCAATGAGTCAGATCTTGTGGGATAACATATAGTGGCATAATTTTTGGGAAGCAAAAACTACTGCCAAACATGTTCTTTCAATGAAGGTGTAGTTCAACTCATACTTCACCAAAGTTCTTCTTATGTAGTATATAGCCTTTTCCTTTCCTGATTCATCCTCCTGAGCCAAAAGTGCCCCTAATGAATCTTCTGTAGCTGAGATGTATAGAATTAAGGGCTTGCCTCTTATTGGTGGCATCGGAGTTGGAGGGTTCATTAGATATTTTTTTAACAAAGTGAAGGCTTCTTTACATTCTCATCCCATTTGAAAATTGTGTCCTTGTGAAGGAGTTGAGTGAAATTGTGGCACTTTTGTGCTAATTGGGAGATAAACCTTCTGATGGATTGAATCCTTCTCTGAAGAGATCTCATATGACTTATGTTTCTAGGTGCCCCCATTTCCATGATGGCTTTGACTTTGGCTGGGTCTGCCTCTATTCCTTTTCCTGAAACAATGTACCCTAGTAGCTTTCCTGATTGAACACCAAATACACACTTCTTTGGATTTATCCTTACTTTGAATTGCTCCAATCTTACAAATATTTTCTCTAAGATGGGTAGATTTTCTTCCCTTGAGTGGGATTTAGCAAGTATATCATCTACATAATCTTCTATGAACTTGTGCATCATGTCATGAAATATGGTTGTCATGGCCCTTTGATAGGTCGCTCTGAAAAGGCATAACATTCCAACAGAATGTCCCCCATGCACATGTAAATTTTGTTTTATCCTGATCCTCCGGTGCTATCTTTATTTGATTATAACCACTAAATCCATCCATAAGTGAGAACATTGAATCTCTTGTTAATTCTACGATGGCATCTATGGTTGGTAGAGGGAAGTCATCTTTTGGACATGCCAAATTTAGATCTCTAAAGTCTGTGCAAATTCTAATGGATTTATCTGCTTTGGAAACCGGCACAATATTTGAAATTCATTATGCATAATCAATGGCCCTTATGAACCCTACTTTCAACAATTTTTCTAACTCTACTTTCACAAGGCTATGTGTGGATGCATCTTTCTTAGTTTCTTTTTCACTAGTCTTACTCCATTTATATTCAAATGATGCATGATTAAATTCGCATCTAATCCCAACATATCATCATATGACCATGCAAAATTGATTTGTTTTTCTTTGAAAAATTTGATGAAATCCTTTCTTTCTTCACTAGATAGAGACGCTACTAAGTGTATGATTCTTGGCTCTGATTCTAACCCAATATTCACTTTCTATGTTGGTTCAATTAAGATAGGTGATCTTTCTTCATAGTGCTCAGGCAAAGTATCCAACCCTTCTTCCTTAGATGCCTCTTTTGGGTTTTCACCCTCAGAAACGTTCTTTATTTCTTTTTCTTTTTGATTTAATGTTGCCACAATGTGGTTTTCAACATTAAATTATTTCCATTTTTTTTTCAAAATTTTTTGAACTGAAAGGTTGAATACTCCTCCCCTTTGTCACTTCTCCCTGATATTCTGTGGTAGAAGAAGGCTCAACTGCATTAAGGTATTGGGACACCAAGTTATCATTCAAGAATGTAGGGAGGATGGTAGGTTCAATGGAATCCCATTCGATTAATTTGGGATAGATAAGGGTCAAAGGATCAATGCTTTGGTTTAGTCTAATAGGATTTAGGGACATGAATTCATTTGAAGGTTCAAACATTGTATCATTTAAGTCTATAATATGTGCTTCTTCAAGATGTTCTAGAGAACTAGGGTCAAAATCTTCCTCACTAAAATCCTCTAAGGTTTCCATTAGGTAAAAATCTCATGGATTAAACCTAGGGTTAGATTCTTCTATAGTAGGTCTCCATGATGGTATGTAAGGTTCTCCTACCCATTGATTTCTCTCAATTTCCTGAATTGGTACATTATCTAAGATCACTTGACTAGAACTTGAAGCTTGATTTTGATTTGATTCCGAGACTTGTTCTTTTCCCTTACTAGGAGTATAGGTATGGATGACATCAACTTCTTTATCTTGGTATGACTCACTTGACAATAAGTCCCATTCCCAATTGTTCAAATCTTCATCACTTTGGGAACCTAGTTGTAAGATTTGGTCATAAACCAAGGGATACTTCTTTTGAGTGTACCCTTGTTCCAGGTACCCTAATCCAATATTTTATTTGCTATCTCTCCATGTCATTTCAATAGGTTCTATTAATCCTTCATTTCTCATACCTAAAGGTCCTTATCCTTTATATATCATTTTTTCATTATCTGAAATCCTTTCCCATATTGATGTGTGAGAATGCTTATATTTTGGATGTGCTTTTCATGGGTACTTGATTCCTCATCCTTATATAGCCAATTTAGGATTTCATTATCTTCTTCATCCTTGGATGAAGAGGTGTTTTCCCTCACAAAGTGATCATTATACTTATCAGGTAGATTAGATGGTCTTCCATATGATTTTGGAGATAAGGGTAGATCCATCATGGATAAGGACTATTCACCTACACCCTTTTTTTTAATTTGACATTGCTTTTCAAAGTTTTTCATCATATGATCCATTTTTTTATAATGAGCATCTTTGGTGTAGATTTCAATGGATCTAGTTTGGTCTTCTTTCTGTTTCTCAGGAGCACTTTCCTCACTAACCTTCTCTTTCCCTTTTGTCCATGTAGTTAGGTTAGTAGGGCTTTGATTATTTCCAACAACAATTTAGTTTTCTTCTTTTTCTTTTCCCTTCAAAGATGGAAGATCTTTTGAACTTTATCCTTTCTCTATTCTTTGAGAAATAGACCCTTCTGCATTATGTGGGACTAAGGAGTCCTTAATTGTCTTCATGTTATTACAATATTGAAAGGGGTTTGAGTCGCCACTTACCATGACTTCTTGTCCTAGATATGGAAATTTGAGACATTGATGGTAGGTTGAAGGTACGACTTGCATTTCATGGATCCATGGCCTTCCTAATAGGATATTGTAAGTCAACTTTAGGTCAAGGACTTGACAAATGGTCTCCTTTTTCATTAAACCAACTCGAATGGGAAGAACTATGACACCTTTAGAGGCTCTTTCTTCATCATCGTAGGCTTTTATAGTTATCTTTTTCTTTGGTTCAATAGCCTCCTTAGAAAATCCTAAGGTTTTTACCAAGTTGAGGGTACAAATATTCAAGTCGGCTCCTCCATCAATGAGGAATCTTTTTACTCTATGCTTGTGGATTAGGACCTCTATATGCAAGGGCAAGTTTTGCGGGTGGTTTAGAGACATATCATCTTGTTCTGAAAAGGATAGACAATGAGGTGCAACAAGATGTCATACCATGTTTTGAAATTTATCTGCATCTAAATTTAGAGGCACGTTAGTCTCCACTAAGTCTTTTTCTAGATTCTCCTTATGAGTTTGTGAAAGCTTGAGCAATTATAGAGTAGAGATCTGAGTAGGGGTTCTTTGCAATTGGTCTACCAAATTATATTTTTTTAAGATGAAGATAAAGTTTGATTTGGTAGGACAATCCTTGGGACACTTCCTGGTAGGGTAATCTTTGATGCTTGCCCCCTAGTTACAACATTAGGTGTTGCTTCCCTTGGCTTCTCTTTCACCACAATAACATTTATGGTGTTTTCATCCCCACTTAAAGTATTAATGGTGTTATCATAGGTATGAGAAAAGTTGACTTTCTCATTACCTCTTTTGTTGTTAGGGTTTGTGTTTGATGACTCACCCTTTTCATGGTTTAAGAAAGGATTTTTAAAATCCGTATGGTTTTTGTTATTTTGAGGCCCTTCCACTTTTATTTTTCCATCATCAATTAGGTCTTGGACAAGATGTTTCAATTTCATGCACTCATTCGTTGTATGTCCCTTATTACGATGATATTCACAATAATGAGAGTCGTTTCACCAATTGGGCTTAACTTGGGGTTCATATGGCCTTGACTTAGGTAAGGTAATGATTTTGTTGGCCACCAAAGTCCTTAATGCATTTTCCAATGGTTCACCTAAAAAGGTGAATTTTCTCTTTTGATATGTGGAAAAGAAAGGCTTAGGCTTATTGATGTTAGAATTATTGAAAGGATTATTGTTGTTTCTAGCATTATTGTAGTTGTTGTTGGAATTATTATTATTGTAAGGAACTTTAGTTGTTTGATTTACATTATATGTTGAATTCACCCCACTTGATAAATTAAAGGGGGTAGCCTTTAAGTTGTGTGCTTCGACAACTCCATCATTCACCAGATTTTTATTATTTTTCTTCAACCATACTCTAGGTTTATCATTGTGATTGTTGGCTCCTTTATTATTTTTATAATTAGATATATTATGATTGTTTTTAGTGTTGGTATAGGGTTTATTATCTTTGAACAATTTGATCTCTCCTCTCTTAACCAACACATCTTCAATTTTGATCCCATTCTCGATAAGTTTTTCAAAGGTAGGGGGACATTGAAGTTGGATTCTATATTTCATCTCCATATTTAAGTTATTCATAAATATTTCCATTTTCTCCTTCTCGGGGATGCTTCGTGGATATCTTGTGAAAAATGTTCTCCACCTTTGAAGAAACCCTAGGAAAGATTCACCATCTCGTTGTTTAGTGTCACTAGACCTTGAGCATGGTAATATCGTGTTTGATGTTGTAAGAATAATGGGTTACAAATTTGGAGGTTGTTTCCTCGAATGTCTTTATCCCTTGCAAAAGTTTTGAGAACCATTCCATGGCTTGACCTCCTAAACTTCTTGGAAAAATTCTCATTAGATAAGTTGTATCATGCATAAATTCGATGCTTAGAGTGAAAAAATCTCTAAGGTGATCTTGTGGGTCTGATTTACTCGTGTATTTATCATACTTAGGAAAGACTACATTTATCGAAAAAGGTGCCATAACCAAGCTCTTATCAAAAGGAAATGGGCACAAGGCCTCAATAGAGAATGGATTAGGTTCAAATGCCTTTTTCATTAGGTCAATTTGTGCTTGGAATATTTTCAATTAATGACTCATTGAACCCATTGGATTATCATCTTCTTTTTCTTTCTTAAGTTGGTCAACGTTGTAATCATGTGGAAGTTTTACCCCCGCTTGGGCTAAGTTTAGGAAATATTTTTCCCTATCTCTTTCCATTAATTTGTCCATGACTTCAAGAAATTCAATGTCTTGAGCCACCCTATTAGCTTTGTCTTCAAGCATTTCTCTAGGTCCTTGATTGACATTATTAATATTATCATTGTTTCCTCCATGGAGATAATCATGAAATGTGGAGTTCCTATCCATTGGATCAATTGTCTTTTCGAAAAGATTTGGGAGACTATCCCCTTGGTTGTGATTTATGAAAGAGCTTTGAGATTCAAATTAGGGGACCTCTTTTGCAATGCAAGTGTCATCTTCTTTTAAAGATAATTTGAGTTTATGAGAGTATGTAGAAACCAACATTCAACAAGGTTTAATTTTGAATTGTTCCCCCCAAACTTGGTAATTGTTTTCTTTTATGAAGAGATTAAAAATATAAGATGAATTTTCAAATGGATATCTCTTACTTGTTGTATGTATTTTTCAAACAAAGCAATCACAAATACACTTTTTCTTTTTAACCCTCTACACAAAAAGTGGTTGAATTTGTAAGGGCGTTATCACGAGTTTTTGCACAAAAAGACACTTCAAGCAATCTACCTAGTTCACAAATTGGTTCATAAACATGGCTCTATAAGGTAGGCTTTTCTATTTTAACAAGGTATTTAATCAAGATTCCTTTCAAAATGGACATTAATTTTTCATCCTCCAAAATTAGGAGGCTTCCCACCACCGGTATGTCAGAGTTTTGTGCAATCCTATAGGACTACTCGAGGAAGTTCGAAAGCTTAATATCATTTTGTCACACACCCCATTAAGGATGCATGCATTTTATTTTAGAGTGGATTGGATTTTTGTGGAAAAATAAAATGTATCCCTCTTTGGGTTGTCCCTCTCACTGGCCTCATTAAGGCAAATCTCAGGAGGTGAGCCCACTATGGATCTAGCATGCTAATATTGAAAGCAATAAAGTGGAATGAAGAGATAGGTTTTGGGAGTTTGATTCACCAAAAGGTGAAGAGCATATCCCTAGCTATTTCTTGATTCCCAAACACTTCTAACAAGGTTCAATTTCCAAACCCACTAACTAATGGGAATCAAATATTTCTACTCTTTTCCATAAACAAGGGGTTGTTCAAATTTAGTGTTTGATTTACTCCTTTATGCTATTTTAATTACTAGATGATAACAAAAATCACAAGGCCACAATTTAAACAAAATTTGACCAAGTTGAGGCTTACCTTCAAACGAAGCTAGCAAAGGCTAGGGGAATTTTTTTATGAATCTTTCATTATTTATGCTCACCTAGTGGTGATCGTTCCTTCCTTTTCGCTTCTCCTCCAACAAGTTAGTCAACACAACCAAACAAAGTGAAGGAAAACAAGAATAAATTGAAATCTAAACCTTATTTATCAAATTTAACAAAAAGTCAATTAAGGTAAGTAAATCCAATTTAATGAGATGAACTTTGATTTATATGTTTCTAAAACCCTCAAGTACTATTTGTATACCTCATTTTCTTGTTGCGAATCCTCCAAAATTAGCTTGATGTGTGCAATGTTCTCCTGCTTAATCTTTTTGGCCAAAGCCTCTCCCTCACTGTTAAATTTGGTCTCTGGTTTTTTTATTTTTCTATGACCAGTCATTCTGCAAACACAAAGAAATCATTTTCCATATGTTAGATTCTATAAATTTTCAATTTAATTAAATGTGCAGCAGAGTCTATTGAATGCGTTATTAAAAAGATGGAAAGCATTGTTAAAACTAGTAAATGCACTGCAAAAAAATATTGAATGCACAGGAACAAAATTTAAATGCGCTAAAACAATGAGCAAAGGTGTTAAAAGAAAGCCTTGAATGCGTTGGAGGATATATTGTATGTGCTGGAGAGTCAGGGCACACGCACTGAAATAATGAAGACAAGAAAAGAGAAGGATTAATGCACCAAAACACTGTGTAAATGCGTAACACTTTGTCATATACATATTGTTTCAGGCCTTGTACGCACTAGAGAATGGGTTATACGCGCTAGAGAAACCTGCAAAAGTGCCGAAAAACTTGAAAAGTAGAGTTATAAAAATATTTGTAAAAAAAAAATTACTTCTCCGAATTTAGAAATTTATGAGGCCTAAAGGCCCACAGTGGGTGCCATTTTGTGTGCTAAGGAAAGCACCTTCATAGGGTTAGTATCATCAATAAATTGAAAAGAGAATTAAATAGCCACAATAAACAATCTAAATAAGCAAATTTAAAAATTATTAAGCACTCTATGGATCTCTAATTAGGGATGCTAATGATGAGCTCTCAACAAGCTCTCACTAGTGACAGTCCTAATATGAGAAAAAGTAAATGATAAGCAAGCTAATGCAAGTTAATTCCAAATGAAAATACTAATTAGCTCTAGATTTTCCTTTCTAACTCAAATTTGCAAGAGGTTTGATGCTTCATAAAATTTGTGGATGATTATTACTTCAATTATGCCTTGATTTTATAGATTTTGGAAAGGGTAGGGGGTGTAGTTGATTTGATCATGATTAGGTGAGGGTTAAGTCCATGGTTCCACCTTTGGAGACCGTTTAAATATTTTGTCCTCAAAGTTTGGGACCAAAGGACAAAATAAGTGGACAAGATGCATTCTTCAAGTGAGTGATTGAGATCCAATTTAGGCTTGATCCATGTGAGCTCAATCCTTAAATCCTATTGGTTGATGATTATTCCTCCCATTTGGTGGTTGAGGGAAAATAGGATTTAAATAATTGAATTTAATTAATATCTTTAGCCATGTGTACCCCTTGAATGGGTTGATTTGATTTAAATGAACTATGTAATTAATTAGATTAATTACACAATTGATTGATTTATCATGATTTAAATTTAATTTATGAATTTTAATTTTTAATTAAATTTGATTTTATGGCTTGATTGTAATTTTTCTTTGATAATAGCTTGATTTGATTTAATTTCTTTAATTTTTGCCTTGGTTACTCACTTATTTGATCTTGTCCAATTTTAGGTGATTACAATGATAAACAGGGGAACATTATAGAGGAAGAAAGTTCTAACCCTAAAGATGGTGATCCTATACTTCAAAATGTGGAAGATTCTTTTGAGATGGGTAACAAAGGGGAAAAACTAACCCCTTTAGAGGAGTCCAATCTTCTTGAGGAAGGGGAGATACCAGAATCAAGTGAAGAGGAAAGGGATTCTACATCTAGTTCTCAGGGATTTGAAGATTTGTGTAAGGAAGCCCAATGATGTATTATCTTGGATCCTAGCCTCTTTGATCTATCTCAAAATACTATGGATGTGGCGAAGAGTTCCTATCTCAAAGCTGAAAAATGGGGAGATGTTATGGAAATAAACAGGGCTTTGGGAAAGGAGAATGGGGATACTCGTGTGTCCTCCCCAAAGTTGAAACATAGTAAACCTAAAGGTAAAAAGAATAAGATAGGCCTAGAAATTCCCAAGAATACTAGATCTTTTATTAGATTGGTTTTAGATGTAGGTTAGGTCTCGAGGTTGCTGGGAAGACCTTTGAATTCTAAGAAGACAAGTACAGAGGCTAATAAAAATATAGCAGATGGAACACAAAAAACCCTCATAGAGGTGTGCTCTCTAAAGAAGAAATGAAAGTTATATCATGGAATATAAGAGGATTGAATAATCCTTATAAGAAAGATATTATTAGGAATATGATAAGAGGATCCAAGAAACCAAGATGAGTAAAGATAAGGTGGATGGAATTAAGATGTTTAAGAATGGTGGGGTTAGTGGAGGTAACTCAAAGGGTGCATCAGGTGGTATTGCTACCTTCTAGAACCTCAATAACATTAGAGGGGATGTTATTATCTAGGATAATAACATTGCTTGTATTAGATTTCAGCATATTAAAGATGGTACTTCTTGGATGATCACTAATATCTATGCTCCAAATACTTTGAAAAGGAGAAACAAATTTTGGAAAAAAATTTCTATGCTCAAATCTAGTTTTAAAGATGATAGCTAGTTAATAATGGGAGATTTCAATACTCCACTTAGGGAGCAAGAAAAGTATGGTGGGTGCCCTTCTCAATTGGAAAGAAGATTGGACCTTATGGAATGAATAGATGTGCAATGGATCCACCTCTATGAATGGGGTTTGATGTATGATATAGGGGTGGAATATAGGACCTATCCTCAATCCAAATTCCCAAAAGGAAAGATCCAAATGGATTAACCACAAAGAAGTGATCAATATGCAAAAGAATCAAACAATGGAGAATATGAAGAAAGGAGAAAATCCTATAATCTACATAGAAAGTATATGCTTAAAATCTAAAATAAATGGAAGATAAATACTAAACTCAAAATAGGGCAGATTTGGAAAATGCTGATTTTTGATATCTGTTCATAGTTTTAGGCAAATCTGCAACATGTTTCAGACTGGAAATGTCGAGACAGAGAAAACCCAGAAAATTTTTATCTTTCAGGAAGTAGGTCGTCCTTGACCCAGATAGCGGGGCAAGGTCTTACCCTAGGGCAGGATCCTACCCCCTACTGAAGGTCATCCTTGACCCAAAACAACTCTGATGGAAAATCTATTTGTGGATCTCAAAAGTTTGTCGAAAAGGATATCCAGATCCAAGCTTCGATTTGTAGTCCTGTACCTGTACCTGTACCTATACCTGCAAGAAAAATGGTTTTGTTGTTTGGATGAGGGGTTTACCTTGGTCAAACCCTTGTTTTGAATCAACCTTAATAATGAACTTGAAATGGAGAATGCTAGGAAGTAGTAGAAGTAGATCTAACAATGAAGCTATGATATTCAATAGATATGCAATTGTATTTTAAATGTAAACAAGTATGTTGATATGAAAGCTTGAACACAACAATGGAAAATGTAAATCAAAACCATGAATGTAAATAAAAAACCTCCATGATTGTATGCTTGGAATCCACCTTGATAGAAGAATGAAATGGATCTTGAAGATGAACAAAGGATCTTGAAGGAAGATCACACCACCATGATGGCTAGATCTAGGGTTTGAATGATGAATTTTGAATGCTTGAACCAAATCCCTTCAAAGGCTTGAATGCTTGAATCCTTGATCTTCAAAGGAGAATTTGAATGGAGAAGAGAGCTTGAAAAATTCCTTGGAAATTCTTGCTTGATCCTGCTCAAGTGCTTGAGAGATTATGAGATGAGATGGAGAAAATGAGAGAGGAAGGCTTCCTTTTATAGTGATCTAGGGCACAAACCTCTAGAGAAGGCTGAAATTGGAGAATTAAATCCCAATTAACCTTAACCCCTAGAAATGGGCCCAAATTAAATGAAATTTAAAGATTTACCATTCCGACACTTGAAATGGTCAACCTGGAAGTGGGAAAAAGAAACTTTCTGAAGCCCGACATCCCATAACTCCTAGAATCTAAAAATTGGACCTAGGGTCAGGGATGAGGTATACATTGCCCTAGGTTAGGGTCAAGGTCGTCCCTAACCTAGGTTGGGGTCTAGGTCTTCGTTGACCCTACCAGGTCGTCTTTGACCTAGACAATTAGAAACTCCAAATTCTCAGAGAAAAGTATCCGAAAAAGGCTGGAAATAAGGAAGAGAGAAGTAGAACAGGGGGGAAACAACCAGATACATGCAAAGACCTTATCAAGGTGCTTAACATGACCCTAGACCACTCACTTAGAGGGCTAAACACTCTTAACATGGAAGTGCTTCTATTTTAAGATGATACATTAAGCCCCCACTTTAGCAAGAGTATGGAATCGACGCAAACTCTTGGTAAAGGAGAAAAAGAGAGAGATCCAAGTGGATTCACAATGAGATAAATAACACTTAGCTAAGGAAAGAAGCCCCCAGGCTAAGGATTCTCACTCAACATACACGCACGAGGGTGCGAAAAGAAAACCAAAAACAACATAAAAGAGGGGTTAGTACTAGAACAAACCGAGATCAACTAGCATAAGAAACCTTGCTAAGAAAAATTTCTCATACTAATATCATATTTGGAAAGCTATCAAAAAAGCATAAATGATTACATAAGAAATACAAGAGCAACACTATAAATAACATAGCTTCGTGATCCCGTCCTACTAGCATGAAAGCAAAAAGAGAGAAAGGGAAAAGAGTGATTACCTCACCCAGTAAGATGCCCACCTTATCATGAATCACCAAGGGAGGGAGAGCCAAACAGGTGGCCAAACCTAAACCTTCTGACGGCTTCTGGAATACCCATAGATCCACCTTCTTGTATCACTATGAATATGAAATGTGTGTGTCCTCAGGATTTAGCAACTTATGTGCATTACCTTTACAAGCTTTAGCATATTTTGAAATTGAAAATGTGTGTCCATTCAAGATTTAGCAACTTATGTGTGTTACCTTCCAGGATTTAGCATATTGGAAATGCATGTCTCCTCAGGATTTAGCAACTTATGTGTGTTACCTTCCAGGATTTAGCATATTGGAAATGCGTGTCTCCTCAAGATTTAGCAACTTATGTGCATTACCTTTGGAAGATTTACCATATAAATGCATGTCTTTTTAGGATTTAGCAACTTATGTGCTTTACCTTCCAAGATTTAGCATGTAAAAATAAAAAACTATAATACAAGGGAGACCCTATATATGCCCCCTCCTTATTGTGGTTGTCTACTAGACATGATAAGGAAGAGGATACTTGCTTCACAATGCAAGGAGATATCCTTTTTAGCAACAATGTATACCATATTCTAAGTGAGAGATATTGAGCTCTACATCTAAGAGTATAGATAATTGTGAAAGGGATATGTCACTCATGGAAAAAAAAGATCCTCAATGAAAGAGATCTTATCAACAAGACCCCCACCATAGAGGAGTGCTTTTAGATAAAATATCATATTTCAAAGGTGGGAACAAAGATTCAATCATCAATCCCCCTACAAAGAAGAGGAAGAGGAATATTTGAAATGAGGGAAATGACTCTAACACCAAAGCAAGGGTGAGATTTTATAAAGAACATAATTTGCAACCTAGAAAAGAAGTGACAACCTAGGACAACAACTTCTCATATAAAAGGGTTATCCATAGTCAAAACATCTGTCAATATGATGAAATAATATTTCCATATAAAAAAATACCACTAAGCTAAGGAAAGCAGTTCCCTAGTCAAAGAGAGAGAAGGAAGAACCTTGCCCCCCAGGGATAAAGACAAGGGATACTTTTTGAAAAACAAATGTCTTAGAAAAAAAAGCTTGAATAAGATCTATGGATGATTATAAACATAATACAAAACCATAGAGAGATAGGAGAAAAAGAATACCAATTAAGCCCCAATAAAAGCCCTAATGGATCCTAAGAAGACTGGACAAAAATACACCTCTTGCCCCCTAGTCCAGAGACAAGAGGAGAATAAGTCTACATTATATCAGGAGGGGAATCCCCTATATCAAAATTATGAAGGAATTGTAAAACTGCACGAGAGTGAGATATAATTCCTAAAGAAGCTCTTTCTCTAACATATAATTTGAAATGTTTACAATCAGCAAGTAAATGTGTATTGCAATAATGAAAAGGACATTTATATTTGTATAAAGCATCTATCGGCCTAGGTCTAAAGATTTATTTCTTAGAATTCATTAACTCAACATATACCTTCTTAGCCACTTCTTGTCGAAAATTAGGGTTTTCTATTTTAGGTGTAGGGAGAAGAATATGAAGAGGAGGATGATGATCAACATCTCCTACCTTGGCTTGAGATTTTGAATAACCAACACCATGAAGGTCCTGTTTAGGGGGTATATGAACTGGAAACCTAATACCATGCTCATTAATTCCAAGCCCTAAACCTTTATAACCTTGTTTAGTCACCATATTATATCTGGTAGTGTACATATCATGTAAACCTTCTACATGAGGTGATTGTTTATCATGTTCATGAGTAAAGGTTGTATAAGGTGGAATAATAGGCTTTGAAGAAGTTTCTTTACCCTTTCCTTTAATATCATCATGAATCAAAGGAGAAGGTAAATCAAAGAAATCTTGCACATCTGCATCCTAAACTATAGCTTGAATTCCATCATAAGTATAGGAAGAGCGAGGATGAACAAATGGAGAATTAGGTATTGGGTTAGGAATAGGAAGATTAGGAATCAAATTAGGAATGATAGGATTAGGATTAGGAAGATTAGGAGATGGTGTATCATCTACCAGATTCTTCACATAATCCAAAAGAGTAATAAGGCTACCACATAAATCTTTAATGAAAGCTTTGAAAGTAGGAAGACTAGTATCGGTCAACTTCACAAAAGCATAAGCAAGAGAAAAATGAAGTGTCATCAACATAATGAAGTGAATGATACTCTCATAAACATCATAGGTATGGTAAAGAGATGTTAAAAGAAGGGTAGTAAAGAACATGACCACACACCAAAGCATCTTAAAAATCTTCATAATAAATGAAATGCAAGAATTTTTTTTGTATTTTATTGAATATATAGATTTTTCTTTTGTATTTTTGAAGAAAAGACTTACTAAAAATAATAGAGCATCTAAATCCACAAAAGAAAAGAGGGTAAGTATGTCGGGTTCACCAAAATGAATAGATGTGAAATGGATCCACCTCTATGAATGGGGTTTGATGTATGATATAGGGGTGGAATATAGGACCTATCCTCAATCCAAATTCCCAAAAGGAAAGATCCAAATGGATTAACCACAAAGAAGTGATCAATACGCAAAAGAATCAAACAATGGAGAATATGAAGAAAGGATAAAATCCTATAATCTACTATAGAAAGTATATTCTTGAAATATGAAATAAATGGAAGAAAAATACTAACCTCAAAATAGGGTAGATCTAGAAAATGCTAATTTATGATGTCTGTGCACAGTTTCGGGCAATTCTGTAACCTGTTTCGGACTGGAAATGCCGAGACGGAGAAAACCTCAAAAAATTTTGTCTTTCGGGAAGTAGGTCATCCTTGACCCAGATAGCAGGTCAAGGTCTTACCCTAGGGCAGGATCCTACCCCGTACTGAAGGTCTTCCTTGACCCAAAATAGCTCCAACGGAAAATCTATTCGCAGATCTCAAAAGTTTGCCAAAAAGGGTATCCAGATCCAAGCTCCAATTCACAGTCTTGTACCTGTACCTGCAAGAAAAATGGTTTTGTTGTTTGGATGAGGGGTTTACCTTGGTCAAACCCTAGTTTGGAATCAACCTTAATAATGAAATTGAAATGGAGAATGCTAGCAAGTAGTAGAAGTAGATCTAACAATGAAGCTATGATATTCAATAGATATGCAATTGTATTTTAAATACATAAACAAGTATGTTGATATGAAAGCTTGAACACAATAATGGAAAATGTAAATCAAAACCATGAATGTAAATCCAAAACCTCCATGATTGTATTCTTGGAATCCACCTTGATAGAAGAATGAAATGGATCTTGAAGATGAACAAAGGATCTTGAAGGAAGATCACACCACCATGATGGCTAGATCTAGGGTTTGAATGATGAATCTCGAATGTTTAAACCAAATCCCTTCAAAGGCTTGAATGCTTGAATCCTTGATCTTCAAAGGAGAAATTCAATGGAGAAGAGGGCTTGAAAAATTCCTTTGAAATGCTTCTTGATCTTGCTCGAGTGCTTGAGAGATTATGAGATGAGATGGAGAAAATGAGAGAGGAAGGCTTCCTTTTATAGTGATCTAGGGCACAAACCTCTAGAGAAGGCCTAAATTGGAGAATTAAATCCCAATTAACCTTAACCCCTAGAAATGGGCCCAAATTAAATGCAATTTAAGGATTTACTATTTTGAAACCCGAAATGGCCAACCCGGAAGCGCGAAAAGGGAACTTTCTAAAGCCCGACATCCCATAACTCCCAGAATCTAAAAATTGGACCTGGGGTCAGGAATGAGGTAGACACCACCCTGGGTCAGGTTCAAGGTCATCCCTAACCTAGGTCGGGATCTAGGTCATCCTTGACCCTACCAGGTCATCTTTAACCCAAATAGTCAGAAACTCCAGATTCTCAGAGAAAACTATCCAGAAAAGGCTGGAAATAAGGAGGAGAGAAGAAAAATAGGGGGAAACAACTAGATACATGCAAAGACCCAATCAAGGCACTTAACATGACCCCAGACCACTCACTCAGTGGGTCAAATTCTCTTAACATGGAAGTGCTTCCATTTTAAGATGATACATGGACTTCATCAGCTCTCATTCTCTCCATGATCTGGATATTCAGGGTGTTGAATATACTTGGACAAATAGAAGATCTGGGCAAGATTGGACTCAAGTTCATCTAGACAGAGTTCTTATCTCCAATGACATGTATGATCATTACTTTTTTTTCTTTGTCTTCTCATGCTAGAATTGGTTCGGACCACTCTCCTATATTATTTCAGGCGAACTCCATTAAAAGTAGAAGGTGCTTCCCTTTCAGATTCAAGATGTGGACTATGCATCCTGAGTTGGAAAACAAAATAAAATATTGGTGGCAGATCCATGTGGAGGGGATTGCTATGTTCAGAGTATATAAGAAACTAAAACATGTCAAGGATTTCATAAGGAATTGGAATAAGGAGTTCTTAAGAGACATCTTCTCTTCCAAAGTTTCCATCCTTGATGACCTTAAAGATATTCAAGATCAAATCTAGGTTGAAGGTTTATAAAAACATATCCATCGATGAGGAAAATGATATTCTAAAGAGATACCATGATATTGTCTCCAAGGAATAAACTTTTTGGAAATAAAGAGCTCGTTCTAAATGGCTGATATAGGGGGACATGAGCACTAGATATTTTCATATGATTACAAAGAAACACAAGGTTGCTAATAGAATAGATAATCTGAAGGTGAATAATGGAATGATTAATGATGAAGATAAAATCAGACAGGAAGCTAGAAACTACTTTTTTTATCCTCTTTCTCAAGATCCCAATTTGAACTGAGAGTCTCAAGAGGATTTTCTTCAATGTATCCCCCATGGTATTAACGAAGATCAAAATTCTGTAATTGGGAATATCCCCTCCGGGGATGAAGTCAAGAAATTTGTCTTTTCCTTTAAGGGAAATAAGGCCCCTAGTCCAAATGGTTTCCCTATGTTTTTCTTTCAAATGTATTGGACCATTCTGGGAAAAGATATCACCTGTGTTGTCAAGGAGTTCTTCGGGGCTAAGAATATTTTAGAGGAGATTAATGGTACTTTCCTAGCTCTAATTCCCAAAGTTTTTGGCATTGATTCTTTAGATATGGTATGCCCCATAAGCCTTTTTAATTATTTTCATAAAATTATTTCTAATATCCTAACTTCCAGGATTCTCATAATGCTCCCCTCTCTCATTTCCCCCTGACAAAATGACTTTGTGCTGGGGAGATAAATTCTAGATTCCATCATTACTGTCCATGAAAACATCCACTCCTTAATGATGGCGAAGAGGTAGGGATTTTTCCTCAAGCTGGACCTATCTAAAGCCTATTAAATAGTTGATTGGGCTCTTCTTCAGAAAATTCTTATGGCTTTTGGGTTCAATATTAAAAGTGTCAGATTGATTATGCAACTCGTTACTACTTTCTCTATTTTGATCAATGACACTCCTCCTTTCTTCAAATCCTCAAGGGGTCTGAGACAAGGATATCCTTTGTCTCTCATCTTGTTTGTGATTATGGCAAAATGCATGGTTAGATATATTTCCCACATGGTGAACAATGGGTCCTTCAAAGGGCTTCATCCCTCATTCTTTCCTCAGGTTTTCTCTCACAAAAAATTTATTTGTGACTCAATTATTATGGGGGAGACTTCTATTAAAGAAGCTAACATTCTTAAGGATATCCTAAATAAGTATGGCCTTACCACTGGTCAGCTAATTAACTAGGCCAAAAGTAGTGTTTATTTTATAAATAGTCCTGACAAAAGACAATTGATAATTAGTAATGTTTTGGGATGTCAGATGGCCACTATGCCTGCTATGTATCTGGCACTTCCTCTGTGCATCAACCCCCTTGATTCCTTCTAGAGATCTATAGTGGACAAGTTCAATAAAAAATTAGCGGGATAGAAAGGAATTCTCTTAAGCCAAGCTGATAAGGTCCATCTTCTCAAGGCTTCTTTGTAGAGTATTCCTATCTATGCTCTTAGCTTATTTAAAATTCTAGGTAAATATGGTGATTCTATTGAAAAGATTCAAAAAAACTTCCTTTGGACAGGTTCTGAGGAAAAAAAGAGAATGTCTCTTATTTCTTGGGATAAAGTGTGTAGGCCAAAAAATAGCAGTGGTTTGGGTCTCAAGAGGATTAGATTGATAAACATTACTTTAATTTCAAAATAGATATGGATAACTTACCACTCTAATGGTGAATGGAATCAAATTTGGCTAAACAAATACTCTAGAAACTTCCCTACCCTAGAAATTTTTATTTTTCTAATGCTATCCCCAATAGATCACACATTTGGAAGAATATAGCTAACAATAGAAAATTGATGATCAAGGGTCTCCAATAGAAGGTTGGGAATGATAATAAAATCAGGTTCTAGGAAGATCACTGGATTAATGATGATCCTCTTAGCAATCATCATGAATGGGGTCATTTTTCTTTAAATTGTAAAATAAAGTTTGGTCACTATGTTGTTGATTACTGAGATAAGGAAAATTGGAGGGATTGAAGATATTAGCCCCAATCTGAGACATCTTAAAAATATTATATTTTCCATGATCCTTAATGAGGAAGATGATTCTCTGATATGGAAGATGAATTCTAAAGGTATCTTCACTACTTCCATGATCAACATGATTTTTACCACTCATGAAGAGCCTCCTTGGTGGTCTAATGTTTGGATTAAGGGTCTTACTCCTAAGATCAACATGTTCTTCTGGATCTTAATGTAGAATAAATTTCTTACTATTGATAACCAGATGGCCTAGGTTTTCCCAAAGGATATTCAGAGCTTTTATTCTTCTTGGCATCCCCCCTCACAAAACCATGTTATTATGAATCTCTGGAGACATTCTATGCCACATTTGTTGTGGGGAATATGGAAGGAGAGGAATGACAAAAATTTTAGCGACAAGAGTTCTCTGGTTCAAGTTGTTTTCCAAAGGATTTGAAGAGCTATTCATGAAAATATTAAAATCCTAGGTGATTATAGGCCTCCTATTAAGAAAGTGGATGTGGATATTCTTGAAAACTAGAAAATATATGGTAGAAATAAGGAGAATAATAAAATCACCAAAAGGAAAGAATCTATATGGAAAGATCCCCCTAAGGGATAGATGAAAATCAACTTTGACGGGGCCTCTAAAGGTAACCCTGGACCTACTAGTTGTGGTGCTATTCTTAGGGATGAGGAAGGTAAATATAAAGAGATTATTGTTGTCCCTCTTAGAACACAAACTAATCATATGGTGGAACCCATGGTGACCTTCCATGATCTTCTCCTAGCCAAGAAATGGAATTGCAAAAATTTATGGCCGGTGGAGGGGGACTCTAAAAATATTATAAAGTGTCTCACAAAAAAATATAACCCCTCATGGACAATCAACAATATTATTAAAGCCTTGTGGGATATTATTGCCAAATTTGGTAAGTGCACTATAACCCATAGTTACAGGGAGATAAAAGGTGTGGCTGATTGGGCTGCCAACGTGGCTGTGGTGAGTGATGATGTTAGGACTTGGAGTAGAGAAGACAACCTGTCATATGATGTAAAATCATTACACTTTAGGGATAAAATCCAACGTATGAAATGTGTCAAAATCAGATCAAAATAATCAATTATGAAATGACTAAGGGTATAAAGTATCATTATTTTTTAAGCAGGGATTATAATATGAAGTGTTGCATCATTATTATCTCACATGTTTTCTAGGTCAAATGGGCTTTATTACTTTTGGTGGGAATTTTTTATTATTACCATATTTTCCACATTCATTAGATATCTATAGAGAGGAAAAAACCTGAGGGAAGAAATTGGAAGAGAAACATGGGAGGAAACAAAAAGAGGATAGAGCTGATTTCCTACAAAGATTAGAGGAAAAAGGATAAGGTTTGGGACATTATCAAGGTGGGAGGGATTTCTATGTTTATGGAAAGGGTGCATGGTAGGGATTATGCCATAACCAAGTTTTTCCTTAAAAATTGGAAGAAGGGAAGCTTAACAATGGGGGACCAAACTATACAGATTGGTGATGCCCTAATGTCAGAGATTAATGGTATGCTGAGCAAGGGAAGTTGTTATCTCTATTTTGAGCATTAAAGATTGTCATTAGTATCAAAGATAACCAGTCGGTTACCTATGCTATCTAGTCGGTAATAGCAAGTACTTCATGCTACTCATGCTATTCGGTTAACTACATAAGCCTACACACCAAGTTATCTCAAGGCAATACCGAGAACAAAAGATATTAGTTCAAACCAAGCACCAGAGAATTTTTACCGAGCATCAGTGTACATTGATGCCAAGTGTCAATAAACACCGAGTAGACTGGATATCAAGTACCAGTGTAACTATCAAGCAGTACTTACAGTGTTTACCGAGCAATACAACAAATGCCATAGTAATCAGTTTTAGCACATCTATCTTTGTAGACGGTTACAAGAGAATCACAAAATGTTTTACCAAGATCAAGGATCATTTATTGTATATATAATCATTAATTATGATGATGATCTCTATGTAATTGCTAGATCTATGTTAATTTTGTACATCGTAGATCTTAGGGTTTTTCCTAAGATATTGTAACCTAATTTTTTTAAGTGGCATAAGTAGTATGATATATAAATGTAATTCACATCATTTTGATGGTGTGTGTGTGTGTGTGTGGATATAACAAATCAAAGTTCTTGAAGCTCCAAGCCAACTTCAAGACATTAGTTATCAGACAAAGAAGAGCAGAATATAGAGACATTCAGATTAAGCAAAATCAGACAAGGCTACCGAGCAACTCAGAGTCAAGATCTACACATAAAAAGGTGATATCTATTCAATACTTCATAGATTTGTATCAGACAAGGTTGAGTTGTCAATTTGCAAATACATCCTATTATTTTCTAATCATTGTAACAGAGTTAGCAAAAATCTCTTAACAGAGTAGACCTAACAGTCTTTATCTAAATCTCTTAATCGAGTGCACACTCAAGGAGTGTTGTCAAAATCCTATAACTAGGTAGATCTAGCTGATCTAAATTGTTACTCCTAATAGGGTAAGATCACCAGAAGTGATCACAACTTGTAACCTTAACCAAAAAACTTTATTATCTGTAGTAGTGAAGAATTTGTGGATGTCATCCCCACCGCAATTTTTACCTTCTAACAAGGGTTTCTACATTACCATAATACTTGTGTAATGTGATTGATTTATTGTTGATTTCATGTTATTTACTTTTACAAGTTAATTGAATGAATTATGCATACAATGGATTCAGTGCATAGGTGATTTTACTACTGTTTATTGATTAAATTTTGGGTGTGAAAGTTTTTGAGGGCACTAATTCACCCCTCCCCTCTCAGTACCCTATCTCTCTATTCCAACAATTGGTATTAGAGCACAATTCTCTTATTGGATGATTTAACCATTGAAGAGTAAAGATCTAACCATGGAGAGATAAAAGTTGGATAAGACAATAGAAAATCAGAAGATTCAGATACAGCTGTTCATTGAGCAATAAAAACATGCCAAGGATGCATTGAAGAAATTACTGGTTCAGAGAAAGAACTTCGCTATTCTGGAAAATAAGACTAGTTACCATGAAGAGGAGATTGATGACTTATTTGATAAAAGTGGATCTAGTTTAGGAAGTATTTCTGATGATTCTGAAAGTGAAATCTCTAATTTGTCTGAAAAGAATATTCACTTGACTGAACAAGTGAAAGCCTTGCTGATCGGTCAAGAATCACAGATGGTGAGAATGATTGATGTAATGAACAATGCTAGACAAGCTGAACAAGAAAGGAATCTAGCTATTGAAGACCAAAGATAGATGACTGAACAACTTCAAGTAAAAGAAATTGAGATACAAAGACTTATCAAGCATCATTTTGAAATATCCAATCAGATGATGATTGTAAACCAGGAAATCAACCGAGTAAATGGTGAGTTGACAAGAAACCTTGGAGACATTAGTGTACTCAGGGAAGAAAATGAGAAACTGAGAAATGAAGTAAAGATACAACTACAACACAATGAAATGATGAAAATGGTTGAAGACAGTTCTAAGAAGATTGATGATTTTTTGACTAATCAAAGAAGATTTGGAAGCAAAGCTAGATTAGGCTACACTGGGGAAGGAGAATCATCCAAGCAAGTTGAACAAGTGAACAAAAATCAAAATAAAAAACCTAAGACGCTGTCATGCTATCACTGTTACAAACCAGGACATAATTCAAATGTTTGTAGGAGTAAAGCACAAGGTAAACCTCAAGTCACTCCTAAGTTTAATGGTTATTACTATTATTGTGGTAAATTTGGACATCAAGCTTATGAGTGTAGAGAAAAATTGAACAAGACTCCTAACAATCCTACCATGGAGAAATTGTGTTATACTTGCAACAAACATGGACACACTTCACAAGAGTGTAAGGCTAAGATAAAGCAAGTCTGGGCACCAAAACAAAAGAATAAACCTTATCAACCGAAGAGACAAGGTAATGCTTACACTTGGGATTACAAAACATGGGTCAATTGCATAGTACGTGGAAGGTATGGACATATTGCAGCAAATTGTATGAGGAAGAGATGACCTAAAAATTCATGAAGCTGGACAAGAACTGGAATGGCATGCTTACATTGTCATAAAGTCGATCACCTAAGCAAGGCTTGCAGAGACCGAGCACCAGAAGAAGGACATATATTTGAGAGTGGAAACACTATTATAGATATCATGAGGATTACAAAATACTATGTGGAGAAAGGCATCAAATGAAAATGTTGAGTCAAGCAATGCAGTCAGTGAAACCTTGTCCATTGGATTGGGTGACATCGGTACCTTCACCTAAGGTGAAATAGGTATGTATGGAACTAATATTCCAAATTGATCTTATCTTACATATAGTTCCTTATATATGATGTACACATACCAAATCTGCATGAACAAAGATGCATTATGGTTTATAAGTTGAGAGCTAACAAAGTCATACAGTCGGTATAAGCAAGACCGAGTAAAGAGATACTCGTCGGTGAATGTTATGCAAGGTTAACCGAGTATCAGTACCAACCGAATGGAAAGTTATGTGTTAACCGAGCTGTTGAAATTTTTTGGTACTCATCGAGTTGACAGTTGTCACCGAGCTGGAAGTAGGTCAAGCATTAATGACAAGTATTTTGAGTGGGAATTCAAAAAAGGCTATAAATACACGGAAGAGTTAGTTTATTTTTCACCAAGCGATTTCGAAGAGCGATAATATTCATAGAGCGAACTCGATCTGAGAGTCTTTAGAAGCATTCAAGGCAATTGTAGATCGAACCGAGCATGTTCTTCATCTATTCTGAGTAAGTACAACTTCTACCGAGCACATTCAATGTATTTGCTGAAAACCTAATATTCATAGAGCGAACTCGATCTGAGAGTCTTTAGAAGCATTCAAGGCAATTGTAGATCGAACCGAGCATGTTCTTCATCTATTCTGAGTAAGTACAACTTCTACCGAGCACATTCAATGTATTTGCTGAAAACCTAAATTGATTATAATGGCATCCCAGGCAACTATGTAATGCCCAAAAATTCGGGCCAAAACACAACCAACAAATTTTTTTTAAAGGATAATAGTTCCAAGTTTATGATGCGGGTTAATAGGTGTCTATGACAAAGTTCAAAAGAGTCAGAAGGACAATACCTCTACAAAGTTGTTTTCCATAAGTTACTAGCTGAAAAGTTCTAGCGAGGAATCCAATCTAGGGAGAGAAGTTGTAACCGAGTTTCAAAGGGGTTAGGATGAACAAACCATGATTAGATCACCCTACTAGTTACGTCTAGAATTCAATCAGGAAAGGTCTAATTAGCATAATTATTTTAATTAAGATACTAAGTGGAAATTCAATATTAAAAGGTTTCGTTAATCAAATTTACGAACAATTTGTCAAACGATAATCTATTAATCATATAGATTATCAAAAAGTAAAAGAATATTCCTAGAATATTTATTAAATAATATTCTTATATATATAGATTAATAATTTTCTATATATATAAATTAATGTCAAATTGATTATTATAATTAGATTGTCAATATATATAAATATTGTATATAAAAATAAATAATCAATTAAACCAATAACCATAATTAAATAAACATATATTAATTCAATTAACAATTATAATATATTAATTAATTAATATATTTATTAATTAATTAATAAATTATAAAATATTAATTAATGATATATAATCAATTATTATAATTAAATAATATATATATATAATTAATTAATAATTATAATATATTAATTAATTAATATAATTATTAATTAATTAATAAACTATAATATATTAATTAATAATATATACATACTATATAATTAATAACATTGAACAAATTATAAATAACAAAATAAATAAATAAAAACAAAGTAAAATAATAACTACCTATTAACACCCTACCTCCCTATACCTATCTCCCCTTTTCTTTCCCCCTAAATCCACGTGCCCAAGTGGGTGGGGAAGCCATCTTGTCAAAGACCAAAGTCTTATGGAGAGAGGTGCGATTTTAAAGGAAGGAGGAGAGATTGTTAAAAAGTTGGGGGCTTAAATACCAAACTTTTTCCATAAACAAAATCAGCACATTCACAAAAAATCTTGCGCCAGATTACTAAGGAGAGGTGGTTAGGAGATAGCATGGAGGTTTGGGCCCCACTTCACCCAAACACACTATGGAGGTTAGGAGATAGTATTTTATTGTTTAGAATTTTAAGTAAATAAATTATATTAATATAATAATGTCTGTGGTATGGATTTGTATAAGATTTTTTTTCCTATACAAAATCTAGAGACGTGTAGGTCTTCATTTGCCACTTATTTACATTTGTATGTGAAGTTTCATTTTCTCTATACATTTTCATGAATTTTTATTTTTTTTATTGTTTGGTTTAGGTACATAGAATGTGTTATAGATGATATATCAATTTATCATTTGAAACATGTAGTCATCTATTGAAATGAATTTAATGTTAAGAATAGATCAAAATTCTCAACTAAATTTATTGCTTCTAAAACAATATGCAATAACAAGCTATCAAATTATCTTGTAAAAATAGAGAGAGGTAGAAATCTTATTCTTTGTTTGCAAATCATTTAACATATATATACAATGATTTCCATGTAATAACTACAAAGTATTGATAACTCTCTTCTATTTGATATAACCAAAAACACACTATGTTTTATCTTTCTCCATCATAGGAGTAAAATAGAATTTCTCCTACCATTACATTATACACATTTCAACTTCAAATGGAAATGAGTTATGCATTTCAAGAGTAACATAACTTTTTCATATACATTTGCACACTCAAATATACAATGAAGGATAGTATCAAAATAACATAATTTTCTCTCTTTCCATACAACATACAATTTCATAGTGCTCCAATAAAGAGAATGAAAACACTATCCAAATCCACAAGTATGCTCCTACTACAAGGAGTGGTTTCTTCATACAAACACATCCAAGGAATGAGCTCCATCAAGCTTCATCTACATGAACCAAGACTTCAATACTTGCAATAAAAATAAGGAAGAAACCATGGGATGCTCACCTCCCATCCTAGGCCTCTCATGAGGCCACCCCCGAGCTTGGGGAAACCACATTAAATGGGATACATACACTCATACACAAACACTCACAAGAAAACATACAATTGTAAAAACCCAAATTCCCTCAAGGGTGAAACTAAAAAATTTCAAGAACTTCTTTTGTGGGGTGTGGGTGGACAACCCATGGAGACAACCATTGCATAAAAATAACAAGGCCACACATGGACCCAAATAACACAATTTCATAACAAGGCTCACATGACCAATCTTCCCTCCTTATACCCCCAATGCCTCATGGGCTAAATGCAAGGTTACTTGGGGAAAATCACTCACCCAAGCTTCATCCTTCCCCACACATGGAGGAGACTCTTCACATGGAGTTGCCTCCATTTCCCACACCCACTCTTGGTTGCTCTCCCTCCCAAGGGTGAGTGAATCCAAGAGTATACAACCCAAATACAATTACAAAAGAAAACACATGAAATGCTTGCTCTCACCATGACCAACCATGGGGAACTAAAACACAACAAAGAAACAAAAACAAAGCTTCCTCCATGACCAACCATGGGGAGCCAAAGAAACACAAACTCATACATTTACTACAACAAGAGTGAGAGCATATCCAACCTCAAGTCCAAATGCAAAATGAAGAAGAGTTGAGCCATTTTCCCAATTCCAAGCTTTCTTCCTCCTCTAACTTTGGTGATCTCTAAGAATAGAGAGTGGGTGAACAATCCCAATGTTCTCCAAAATTCTACTAAAAAGACCTCTAATCCCAACTCCCAAAATCCTAGGGGAAAGAAAGCCCTCTCATTGGTTGACAAAACCCCAAACCTTACACACCCCTCTCCTAATAAAGGTGGTCCTTGGAGGTGGGTGATCTAGGACTTCTCCAACAAGGAAGATGGTCATGAAAGTACTTTTTGGGCTATATGACAAGATGCAATTTTCGCTCAAGATTAAATATGCACTTTTGGAGGGGTCAAAAAGTCAATCTTGGGTTTCTCCCATGTTGAAAATACACCTAACCCATAGGTTCATGGAATGGGTTAGCTAAAAATGCATAAAACCACTCCCTAAGGCCACGTTTAACCCTCTAAAACGCATGATCAAGAGTATGCACAAAAATGGAAGATGAAGACTTCATTATGGGGTCCTATGACAAGTGGGTGTGCTTAGGATTTCCCCCAAAAGGCTTCTAGAATGTGCTCTCACTCAACCACATGGCATACCTTGATAACATTAAACACTAGTGTCAAGTGACACTTCACAAAATAACATTACACACAATGTATGTCTAATTTGTCACAACACATAACATTCCTACACACATACATCCAAATTACTGTTACAAATAAAATACTTTACAATGAGGCCTCAGGTCTTTTCATAGACGGGGCCTTGGCTTAACTGATTGCACATACATTCAATGTGATTTCCCCGAATATAATTCCATGGTCCATGGTCCTTCCACCTGCAAAACCTTAATGCAACATCAGTAATTCAAGGAAGAAACCAATATAATTAATTATACAAAATACAACATCCATACAATAATCCCATTCCAACTGCATATGATCATATAGGGTATAATAATCAAATCATTACACTTTCAATTGCATAATTCAATTGCATCTCTAATGCATACTAATCTCATAATTCAATTGAAATCATGATCATCAATAATCTAACATCATCATAAGGTAACCATCAATTACTCATAACATCAATGCAGTGAAGATGTCTAACATGATATTCATTTGCAACATAGAATTCAATTGCATTCTTACAATCACTTTCTCATAATTCATGATTCAATGCATACGTCTAATCACTTTCATATAGTGCATAATTCAAATGCATATACTTTTATAAACACAAGTTATAATTTCTACTGCGTAATCAAAGTCACATAAAGTACAGTGCCCTCATATAGATCATAATCCAAATGCAGGCTTGCAAACATATAGAATACATTCATTATTTCAATTCTATTCAATCCACATAATTCGATTACATAACCCCATAGTACTCCTAATCCCAAAGATTCTCAATTTTCCTTAGCATAATATTTAAGATAAATCGATGGTTCAACATCGGAAAGGGGTAGCCATAATAGTCGGGTCCTATAAAATTCTTATCACAAGTATGATTAAATTTCATAATCTAAGAAAACAAAATGCAGAATAATCCTATTAGTCTAGAATCTAACAAATCCTTGTTCAGGGTTCTAATAATATCACCAAAACATCACTATGGTATAACCATATAATACTTCATCGAAACATTACTCATCCTCCTCGTAGGAGTTACTAGAACCATCACATCAACTATTAATTTAATCCAAGATAAACTTATGACTTAACACATAACTAAATTGGCATTTACATCTCGACTTCTTGAATCTAATCCTTTCAACAAAAGTACTCAATAGAACCTTAATAGTCTAGCTGGATCTATGATCCTTAGGGTAACATACTGCATCCAAGATTCACTTACACAATTAATAACCCAGAGATATCACCTATGTCATTGCGACACTTAGTTGATAGGTACTGATATGAAGGTACAATATATAGGTCTATCCCGAGGTACAATTCCGTTAGGGATTTACCAATCATCCAAATACTACAAAACCCCTTAATCCTCTGACATCGAAGTGTCGAGGAAAAGGTGGAAACGGGGTGGGCCTTACAAACTAAATCCAAGATTGTAGAAGAGAAAGTGAACCTCATTGTTTCTGATAACTATGATGAACCCAACTACAAACTTCATCCATAAGTTGCATCAAAAAACATATTTAGTGGGAGCTTTCTCAAGCATCCCACCTAGGGTTTTGCTAGTCGAGGATGTCAGATCTTACATCCATTGCAAAATAGGTGAAATTGGAGATTTCGAGACTGTCGTAGCTTATCATAAACTTTGTGGCATAGATGGAAAATTAAAATAGGAATTCAAACAGGTCAAAAATATTGGCCTCACTTATGCCCTAAATTTTTTGAAAAGATTTAAAACTGAATAGATTAGGGTTGTGCTCAGTCGGTATCACGATGGGATATTTTGGTTGGATGAACCGGTTAGTGTGACTAAGTAGATGATCCATAAAGTCATCGGTTACCTAACAACAGACAAGGCTAAGGCTTTTCCCAGTGCCTCAAGGGTTGAAATTGAAAATAATACCGAAGTGACATGGGATGGTCGAGCACTGAAGATTAGTTCAATCTAGGATCTATAAGTTAAATTTATCGCACGTATTATTGGTTACAAGATATATTAGTCAAGTAGACTGAACAATGTTCCATGTGGAGCTGTGGAAATTGTATATAAAATGATAAAGAAGAATACCCAGTTGGACCTATGCGAGCTACTCCTGAGGCAGATTGAAGTAAATATGAAGACTATCAGGTCGATAAAGTTGAACACTTGTAAGTTCAGATCACTTCTAGTGTGCTTATTCTTTTATATACAATGATTTTTCCCTTTTGTCGGTAATGTAGATTGGTCTACTGACAAACCAATCATTGTGCAAATTTCTAATATGATTAGTGATTTGGGAGACAATCTGAACAAAGTTGTAGATGATTATTTTTAACAATTTAAGATAAGGATGAATTCTCGGAGTATAATTCCTAGAAAATTGGTTGAGGAATATGAGATGGACATATGTTTTCTTGTGGACACCGATCACACTCTGATAAAAGCAGTCGAGCGGAGAGTTAAATGGCTAGCCCCCATGGGATATGAAATGGATATTGATTTTGCCTCAAAATCAATCAAGGCTCTACTGGCTACACCAAAAAGAAAAAAATGCAGAGAGGTTTGGAACGTATGAAGAGGCCAAGACAAGGATAAATACATGCCTAGTTATTGGTAAAATGACTAGAAAGTAAAGTAAAATGATGAAAACATTAGTAAATAAGTTTGGAGATGAATCTGACTCATCTGACAAGTCATCGATTGGAACTACAACCGAAGGTCAGTTACTGCTAACTGACAGACCCCATGATAGTGAAGAAACCGATTCTGACAAAGGATAAGATTTAATACCAATTTCCCATTCTCCAACTCCAAAGAAGAAGCAGTTGGAAGTGCAATCCAGAGCACAAACAAGGTCAACAATTGTAGCCTCACCATGTTTGAAGAAGGGAGTTGTGAAGTTTTCAAAACCAAAAGCTGCTTCACCGATAAAAACATACACAAAAAGAGGAGCAAAGGTCGTAGCTAAAGCACCAAGGAAAAGGATAAAACTAATAAGAGGAAAAGAAGACCTTGAAGATGAAGAGAACGACAATAATCAATTTAAAGTGGTCAGCAACAAGAACATATCAATTGATGAGGTTGCTAAGGATATAATTGAACATGGAAAAATCACTGATCCTGAACTTAGTTTGTTTGACAACATGTCAACCGAGGATCAAAATAAAATAGAGGAGGAAATCATCTAGATGATGATTCATTTCAAAAGAGTTCCATTGGAATTTTCCAAGAAAATACCCAAGGCATTAGAGGAGAAAATAAATTAGAAATGGTCCTATGCCTTGGACACAAAAAAGAAAATGAGGGAACAATCCCTAGTTTTGGCAATTCCAAATTTGTCTCTTGATGAGATTGATGACTACATGATGACATACTCTAGGAGATTCAGAGTAAAAAGTCAAGCTATGCAGATACTAGATGAGAATCTAGCAGGCATAGATGAGCCTAGCCAACTCATTTGGACATCCATAGTTGCAACCCGAGAGCAAGTTGAAAAGATGGCATTCATTAACTTGTCTAAGAAGAGGTAGAGATCAAAAGAAAAAGGCATTCATATTGATGATGTTCACTTGGTACATAAGAAAGAAGAATTAGATACATCAATTACCGAGGTGATTGATAATACACTTTTCAATATGGACATAAACATTTCACAAGATGCACCAAATCAGGTTGAGATCTAGATTGAAGATAATAAAGCATTAGATGTACTCATTGAGGACATCACTAATGGTGATCTTGATGATAGAGATGAAGATGAGGATGTGAATATTGCAAGTGGCACAACACAAGATGAAGGTATTTTTATCGATCCTGCAATCACATCATTGCCGGGTGAACTTACCATCCTTGTGGAAGAGTTGAAATTTTGACAAAGGAACAACCCGTAGGCTCAAACCCCGAGAAATTGATGGACACATTAGGGGAATAAAGAGCAGGAACACCGGAAGATACAAACAAGCCTAAAGAAAAAGAGGCAAATGAGATAGACTCAAAGGGACAAGATGACCCCAAAGTAACCAAGGCTACCCCATCGAGCACAAATTTAGAGGCTCCATCCCAATCAACCAGCACACAAGTTACCGAGGAGCAGAAAAAGGATGATATAGTGTCAACTGGGCAGGTTACTCAAATCACTAAGGTAAAGGCTATAGTACCATTTGTAAAAAGCTCACCTCTAGATCTAGAGAAGAAGAAGAAGAAAAAGAAACAAGGAAAAGGGCCAGTCACATTAGATGAAGTAATTGTTATACCAGATTGTGACTTGTTATACCAGATTGTGACCCTAGGACCCTAAGCCCCAAGGAACTTCAAAAATATGGGAAGCTGTGTACCAGAAAATCAGCACAAGAAAAGTTAAGGATAGAAAGCAAGAGAAAGGAAATATTGGAGAATGTAAGAGATATCTTACAACAAGTCATATCGGAGGTACAAATTAATGAGGATATTCCCATTATGGACTAGCTTGCCACCCTTGCAAAATAAATCAATGCCCCAGATACTGAAATAGAGAAAAGAATAGAAGAGAGGGCAGAGTCAAAGATTCAAAATAAACTTGTAGAGAAAATCAGCTAGGAAGTGGCAATAAACAAGGTAAAGTTATCTGAGGTAATAACTAACATTCAGTCTCTTACTCAGTTAATAAGTCAAATTTTGATCAAGCTATGCATTATGGAAACCTTCACTACTGAGATCAGTGAAAAGATTAAACAACTAGATACTAAAATTCAAGCCAATGCATAGGCAGCTTTAACCGAGAAACAAGATTTTGTAAAGCATATCTTAAGGGTTCAAGAACTCAAGGCGGTTAAGGGTAGATCTCAGGAAGCAGGAAGAAAGAATAAGTGACCAGGTCACCGAGTTACTTCTTTACCTGAAATTTTTTTAGAAGCACATTGTCAAAGCGCAATCACTTGTTGCAACACCATAAATCTTTGTGTTGGAAAACATCTTTGACATGGATGCACAATTCGGTATTGAGACATTTCTCTCACCAAATTGAAAGAGGAATGTACAAACCTCTTGGATTACCTGAAAAAAACCCATAAACACATTTTTGATAAGCTGTAAGTCTACACTCTTTCATTTGGCATTAATATCAAAAAGGGGGAAAATAATGTATATGCCAAATATGTAAACAAATGCTAAGTATACTACACACTACCGGGAGCATGCACCGAGGGGGAGTAAATTGAGAAATTTTTAAATTTTATTAAGTTATGGTATCTATGTATAAATGGCAGAGTTAGAATAAATTTTGAGACATCAGGTCTATATACATTCAAAGTTTTGATACTAATGCCAAAGGGGCGGATTGTTATCTCTATTTTAAGCATTAAATATTGTCATTAGTATCAAAGATAACCATTCGGTTACCTATGCTATCTAGTCGGTAATAGAAAGTACTTCATGCTACTCATGCTAGTCAGTTAACTACATAAGCCTACACACCAAGTTATCTCAAGGCAATACCGAGAACAAAAGATATTAGTTCAAACCGATCACCAGAGTATTTTTACTGAGCATCAATGTATACCAATACCGAGCATCACTAAACATCGAGCACCAGTGTAACTACTAAGCAGTACTTACAGTGTTTACCGAGTAATATAGAAAATGGCATAGTAATCAGTTTTGGCACATCTATCTATGAAGATGGTTACAACATAATCACAAAATGTTTTACCAAGATCGAGGATCATTTATTGCAGATATAATCATTAATTATGATGATGATCTCTATCTAATTGCTAGATCTAGGTTAATTTTGTACATCGTAGATCTTAGGGTTTTTCCTAAGCTATTGTAACCTAATTTTGTTAAGCGGCATAAGTAGTATGCTATATAAATGTAATTCACATCATTTTGATGGTGTGTGTGTGTGGATATATCAAATTGAAGAATTTATTGAAGCTCCAAGCCAACTTCAAGACATCATTTATCAAACAGAGAAGAGAAGACTATAGAGACATTCAGATTAAGCAGAATCAGACAAGGCTACCGAGCAACTCATAGTCAAGATCTACACATGAAAAGGTGATATCTATTTAATACTTCATAGACCTGTATCAGAAAAGGTTGATTTTTCAATTTGTAGATACATCCTATTATTTTCTAATCATCGTAACAGAGTTAGCAAAAATCTCTTAACAGAGTAGACCTAACAGTCTTTATGTAAATCTTTTAACCAAGTACACAATCAAGGAGTGTTGGCAAAATCTTATAACTAGGTAGATCTAGCTGAGCTAAATTGTTACTCCTGATAGGGTAAAATCACCAGAAGTGATCACAACTTGTAGCCTTAATTGATAACCTTTATTATCTATAGTAGTGAAGAATTTGTAGGTGTCATCCCCACCGCAGTTTTTACCTTCTAACAAGGGTTTATGTGTTACAAAAATACTTGTGTTATGTGATTTATTTATTTTTGATTTCATGCTATTTACTTTTACAAGTTAATTGAATGAATGATGCATACAATGGATTCAGTACATACGTGAGTTTACTTTTGTTTATTGATTAAGTTTTGGGTGTGAAATTTTTTTAGGGCACTTATTCACCCCTCCCCTCTTAGAACCCTATCTCTCTATTCCAACAGTAGTATGTTTTATATGGACAGGAAGCTAACAAAAGGTGTTGTCACATATTTCCCCAAGATAGACAAGGAGAGGAAGAAATTGGTAAAGTCTTCTAACACTTACCTCTCTCCTAAAAAAATCTATAATCTGTGGAGAAAAGTTTTGTTTTCTATTATGAGCTATATTACACTAGATAGTAGATACAATAGGGCTAATGGTTACCACTTCGTCCTTCTTAATCATTTCTAGCATGGGGAAAAAGTCTCCATGCCTCATTATTTACTCTATTCTATGAATACAACCATGAAAGACAAAAGGAAAAATCCCCAAGGGGATCATGCTTTGCAGCAGGGTTTGATGGTACTCATTTATGACCTCCTGAAAGCCAAGATGATTGTTCACTCTTTATCTCAGAATTTTGAGTCAGAGGATGATGATTTTTCTGAGGGTTTTAATTCAAAGAGTGATTCCATGTCTGAGGTGGAATCCTCTGAAGATAAAAAAAAGGTAAATGAAAAATGTCTCCTAAGAAAAAGACCAAGGCTTCCACCTCAAAAATTAATGCTAAGCCTAAGAGGAATAAGGCCTTCATTTTTGAGGATCCCTCTTTTGAGGAGGAAGAAGAGGGTGATTCTGAATCGGACAAGGATGAGAAAAGTAAGACTAGAAAGAAAGATTGCATTCCTCAAAATAAAACTCATTCTGATAATACTACTACTCAGGAGGAAAATTTCATTGAAATGGAGGTTGATAGGGTTGTCAAGATTATTAGTGGGCAAGATGAAGATAATAGAAAAGATAAAGAGGTTTAGCTAAAGGATGTGGGGATTCAGGACAATACTTCCATCCTGGTGGGTAAATTGGGGGTGAGACGCTTCACTAAAACCATTGAGGGGATCATCGATGACAACATGCATATTAATTAATAGATGAAGGACCTCCACAAATACCTCCAAATTTTTGGGGCTATGGGGTGTGGTAAAGATAAATCTTTTCTAGACACTTTGGAGGAGATGACTAAATTCATTGAGCGTGCCAAAAACCTAAAGGATTCCTTTACTTCTAGATTTCATACCATAGAGAAAAGGATGTCTCACATTGATAATATAGAACAGAGAATGGTGGAGATGGAGACCAAAATGGCCAAGGTGGAGAATAATATGAAAAAATGGGGGATCAGAGCTACAAGATTCTGAAAGTGTCAAATGAGCATGTCAAAATCTTGGTTGGTAAGTTGGAGTAGGAGAAGGAGTCTTAGGTTTTTGAGGTGGATAAGGAAGCTTTTGATGATACCCCTGGACCGGGAAAGAGGACCAGAGCTAGCACTGAGAAAAAGGATCTCATGAAAGACAAAGACCTGGAGGATTTGAAGAATACTGCTATCAATTGGATAAACAATTAGGCATAAGGGGATAAAGAGCTTGCTGATGCAACATCATAAATAAGATCACCCCAAAGGTACAAACCTCACATGGGCTCAACATGATCACATTATACAAGAATTAAAATTCAAAGGAACATCCATCAACATGTCATGTAGAATGAAAATGAGAGAGGCATTAAATCATCTTCCCCAAAGACTAGGCTTACTCTTGGAATCCCACAAGTCAAACCAAAAGGCACACCAAGTGTGAGATCCAAATCCAATCCAAACACATAATAGCCATACGAATCCTCCCTAAGTCTACCTAAACCATATCAATTCCTTACCAATCAATCTCACAATTATTGAAAGGACCAACACACACTAAAAGAGCATTAGCAATTCTCTCAAGGTCCTTGAACAAGGAACACAACATGTACTAGGAAAGACACTTCTAGACACAATCTCTTCCAAATGACACACAACACAAGCCACTCTACCTCATCACGAGGTATCTAATAGTAAATAAATTCCCTCTAGGATCTCCTCTAAGATCAAGGCACCGAGGAATCTCAAGTAAACATCTTATGAACTAGGGAAAGGTTATCCCAAAAGATAGAAAAGCACTACCATTCTTTCTTGGAGCATAATTAATCCAACCAAATTCACACTAACTCAACCAAGAACCAAAAAAGGGAGGTTTCTCTATCAAAATTTCACTTCTATCAGGGACACTACATCCAACTCAGGGGTGACAAGAGATACAAACACAAAAAGTTTCCTCTTAGAACCAAGATCACTCATACTATGAAGGCTCAATTGTGCACTCCTTCCACATGAAGGGATACTCAAATCCCAACTAAACACCAAGCATAGGGGCAATATGATTTCTTTGATGTTGAGAGCTCAACTATAGCTAGAAACTAGGGTCACTTAACTTAACTATACCATGGTCTCACCTTCTATAAGGTGACGATGAGTCTAAATGGCAAGCATAATCCTACACTCAAATTTACCACCAAGATTTGGATGGTAAGATACAACCATAGACATTGTGTTCTTCTAGCCTAAGGCTAGGAATATCACACCACCAATAATCCTTTGGCAACGTAATCTCTGACATGGAGTCTCACCAAGAAGGTATAACATAACCAATATAATACAACATATATATAATCATACATAGCTAAGGCCAAGGGAGTGTCAAATATTGGAAAAGGAGACTCTCTCTATCCCCACACTATGCCAACCCAAATAGGAGTTGGAAAACCCACAATAGAAGTGGCCCCAAAGAACACTCATCAAAAACAAAAATTAAAATAGGAGTGCATCAAACATCTCCACAATCACTCAAAAATAGGCAAGCACAAAGATAAGGCATGGTCTAAGATCCACACAAGAGTTAAATACCATAGTTGGACTAGGTCACACCCAACCATCCAGAATAATAATGCCAAGAAATGATACACTCAAGATCTCAAAATCACAACATGGGAGAAAACTAGAATCTCACTAAGCATACATGCTAAAAACCAATGCAAGTATTCAAGCTCAACCAATACTGTATAAAATAGACAATGACATTAATAGAAAATGACATATATAAAGAATCTAACTAATGCACAAAATGAGGTCTACCAAAATCAACTATCCATCTCTTAATAATTTACAAAAAAAGAGCATAAAATTTCTAATCTCATTAACATGGTATACATTTACTCATCAATTGTACAATGCAACTACTAACATCCATACAAAGGAAGATTTACAATTATGTTCATTCTTAAATCCATTACGACTAACATTCATATACATTGTGGTCAACTTGGACTTCTTTTCATGTACACAACAAGATTTTCTCAAAAATAAATAAGACAAGTTATTCCCATTAACATGTTATAGGTAATTAGAAAACATAAATATAGTATATTCTTTGTGATGTTCTCCCTTGCACACACTATATGTGGTCTGCATTGAACATGATAGAGTCACATAACACAAGATTGGGCAGCAATACCAAACATTTGGAATAGTCACCATGAAACTAAAAAGGGAAAACCCAAATGGGGAAATCGCCAATTCCAATAATAAATCCCAAAAAGGAGCTCATTTCAACAATAGATCAAAATGTGGTGAATTCCACAAATAGATAGATAAGGAAGTTCCCATGACTAATCCTAGCATGAAAATGACCAAAAATTCAATGGTATCCTACACAACATGTGAAATAATCCACCAAGAAAGTAAAATAATTCACCAATCATGAAATACATTCATAAAATATTGTGACCAATATTAGTCACATAAGAGGGAGTAACCACCAGACGGTATTAAGGAACACAACATTTCAACAATGTCAAAGAAAATACCCAAACACACCAAATAGTGAACCATCAAGGATCTCAATCATATGCATCACTCTAATTTTAACAAATGCAACAATATTGTTTCTTAATTTATGTTCTCTTACATTTTTCCATGAAATGCACTAATTCCTGTAATCACCCAAAAATAGTCTAGTGAACCTTGAGCTCCACTCTAACATTAAACATTAAAAATATTTGACCTTATCCTATTTTTAATCAATCTTATCTCTTAATCAAATCATCACTTTATCAATTTATTTGATGATATTTTAAAGTTTGACCACTTTATCCTAAGTCTTATTTGATTAAAAGAACATGTCCCCTTTTAATTAAATAAAATCCACTTTATCTTATGTTTGCACATGAAAAAGGAAAATCTTAATATGAAAAAATTAGAAAAAGACAAAAGTGGAATCTATTTTGCCTCTTAATCCTCACCATTCATTTCTACCTAGCCATTCTCATCCACTTGATTTTGCCTCTTGAGAATTTTGTGTCATAAAGTCAAAATAGGGATTATTCTCCACCCTTGGATTTTGCCTCTTAATCTTGACCATCCATTCATTTCTAAATTCTTTAAAAGGATACTCTCTTCTCTTTCTTGGCTAGTTAGTCAATCAATAGTCTTAATCTCACATTTTAGAATCTCGATTTTGCAATCTTTTTCATTCTTACATTCTAAAGAGAATTATAGTTTACTTGCATTCTAGCTTAGCATTTTCTTATTGCATCTAGCTTAAATCACATAGCTTAACTAGGAGGCATTGTAATCTTGTTAGATTAGATTTGCTTTCTTGTTCTTGCATCTACATTATAGCTTAGCTCTTGCATTTCATTTAGATCTCTCATGCTTGCATTATCATTTTGAATCTTCCATCCTATGGTGCACCTTGTAAGGGTTTCTTATTGAGGTTCATTTGAGAGCCACTATCCATAATGCTTACATTCTTTCATGTCATAGATAGGAAGTTATAAGCCACCTTTTGGGATGTCCTCTTTCATGGATTCTCTGAAGAACAATGGTTTATAGAACTGTGTAACCTTTTGATCACACATTTTTGGTGCTCACCGTGGGGCTAGATATGCTTTTATAGCTCCATTTTTTGTATTTTCAGATTTATGTTGTCACAGGTTCATCATTTCTATTTTGTAGCTCAGAAAGTCATATGACATTTCAACATATACCTATGTGAAATTTCTTAATACTGTTGGACGACATTTTATACTTTCTGGAATATCACTCTGTTATACAGAGAAATATTGAATTCCTTCTGGAAAAGTGTCGCGCGACTTCTTTAAGGTTTGTCTTACCATTCTGAAGTATCATCTAGTTTGCAGAGAACTATCGTACGATTTTCCTGGAAGACTGGGAAGTTTCATCCAGATTTATTTATTGTCACAGTCTAGATTTTGGCAGAGTTTGCTTGTATTTTCTTGCATTTTTGGGTTTTCTAGTTTCCTAATAGCTTCTAACAAGTTGTTTTTTAGGGATATTGATCTTGTTTGCATACTATTTTGTGCCCTAACTTGTGATTTTATAGGAATCGCTTGTCAAAGAAGTTGCATTGCAAAAACTACTAACTTGTGGTTTTGTAGGTTGCCTTGGGAGATACAAATAAACATTTTGCTTACATATACTTGATTTTTTAGGCACCTAGCTTAATTAATGTTATTTTGATAAATGAACAAGTGTTTGTTATGTTTTGAAGACATTATGGACTAGGAGAGTATGTTCTTTTCCTTATGGAAAATCAGAAATCTAGACCTCTATTAGTTATCCATTTACTTTCTTGCATTTACCTTTAGAGGGCCTGCTAAAAGAGCAATCTTTTGGGAATGACCCAAGTGGGGAACAAGTGAACTTGACTACATCACACCACTATAAATAGATGCTTCCTTTAATCTGAAGAGAGAGAAGATGTGGCTATTTCCACTTCTAATGCTTCTTCACGTGTAGGGCCTAGTTACCTAAATCTTGCTAAGTGAGACTACATTTGACTAGGAAATTGTTTACAAGGGAAATACATTCAACTTGTATAGGGCCAAGAGGTCTAAATCTTTCTTGCAAGACTATGCATTTTGGGTGATTGTAGGGCTGTACGCCTTAATTCCTCTTGTGGAACTACAGGGGGTAGTCATGAATGAAGACCCTTATTAAGAACTTAGAACTTAGAGGCTGACCATTTCAACCATATGACTTCCTTTGTGCAAGGATTGATCCAAGTGGACTAACCAGATCACCCCAAGACACTCACCATATGTGTTCCCCTGGATGCTAAATATTGATTATGGAAATATGGAAAGATGTGCAATTCGAGCATTGTTCTCTTCCAATTGATGCATAGCTTGCATAGTCCTAGGAAAATCCACCCAACCACCTAACCATGGGCATAAGAACATGAAGTTGTGGGAAAAGGTTGAAGAAATTCCCTCTTGACCTTAGGTGTAACTTTCTTGATGTGTCTTTGATTTGTGCAAGACTAGTGGAAATTTTTTGAACATACACATTACAATTCTATTCACAATTTTTTCCTTTTAGACCTCACAAATGTTTGTATCATGTAAGGTTTCTTTATCCCTTGCTTGATTATTTTAAGACTACTCTATGTACCACAATTATTTTGAAAACATCAAACTTTTTGTTAAACCCACCAATACACATTGTCACTTTGTTGGATCAGTCAAAACAGTTAATCAAAATGAAGATTTTAAGTCAAAACTGATCCTTCATTATTTTCTGATTAAATACCATCTTCCTTTAGTGAGAAATATTGCACAACACTTTAAAGTGTCATCCATAGTTCAGAGAAGTGTCACACCATAGTACTAGGGTATATCATCCCACCTATATACAAAGTATCGCACTATACTAAAGTTTTGCTCTGATGCACTGGGGTATGTTGTACGGATTTTTTCTTCTATCTATCACCTGGTTATTTGAGGTCTTGCCTAGATTCTAATCTGAGTGGGCTTGGTCCAAATTTTCTCTTAGATGGTTTAGGGAGCTTACATTTGATTCTTTTTGGTCTCTTAGTCTGAAATTGATAGAATACAAGTTGTTTTTAGCTCAAAAAGATTACTTTGACACCTTAGTTATATTCTTGACTAGTAGAGTTATTCACTTGTTCAAATTTATCTTGGATTGTCTTATATTATCTTCACTTGTTCACTTCTGGTACTGGTACACTTGATAGTTATCCAAAGGGAAGGGAAACTGGAAGTGGTGATGCTTTTTCAAATCCCAAAAGCTTAGGAATCAAAATCTTGCAAAGAGGTAACATAACCCCACCCCCTCCTTTCAATTTCATTGAATTTTGTAAGACTACCACTATTTTGATTTCCCTAGCTGAATACTTAAGGATGAATCCAAAGGAGCTTGACAAACTAGTGAAATATGTGAAAGGAGAGTCTAGCTCAAGCACCCAATCTAACAAACCCCTTATAGGAGAAACAACTGCAAGTGAGGAACCTCTCATATTTGTACCCAAAGATGCCCCACAAACACCCAAGGGTTCCCCCTATGTCAATTCCATTGAGAATGAAATAGTGGAGAAAAAGCCAAACCCTTTCTACATCTCCTTGCTGTTGAATACATAGAAGCTTAGTAATTGCACAATTGATTCTGGTGAGTCTGATAATATTATGCCTGCCCCAGTTGCTAGGGCTCTAGGCCTCACCCTAACCAAAACATTTGGTCGATGTTATTCTATGGATGGAAAGCAAGTATCATTGATGGGTCAAGTTAAATATGTGCAAGTTGTTCTTGCTGCATGTCCTAATAAGCATTTGAAATTAACAATCCTGGTCACAGATATTCTGACCAGTTATGGTATGTTGCTTAGCAGAAGCTTCTATAAAGACTTGGGGGGAGATGTAAAGATGGATTGGTATGAGGCGATTATTCCAGTGGGTAAAAAAGAAGATAAATCTTGAACCAAAACCCAAGAAAAAATACACAGTGGTTCCCTCAGACAACCCCAAAGCCTAGATTCTCTATGAAGAATGTCATTTCGGTAATTATATTATCCTATTTGATGGAGAAAATGAATGTGTTGCTGATGTTTCAAAGGAAGAGGCCATATGGAAAATGGAATTCAACAATAGCTGCTCAAATTTGGGATCAGGAGAAGGGGTCATATTATTTCCTCCTATCAGAGAATGCACCCCTTTATCCTTTAAGCTAGATTTTAGGATCATGAATAATACGGCTGAGTACAAGGCATTTCTACTAGGACTAGAAGAAGAAAATCTAAGAGGGGTTAAGAAACTGGTTGTAAAGGGTGATGCTGAACTGATTGTGAAGCAAGTAAGGGGGCAATTTTCGGTCAAAAATGAAAAATTAAAGCACTATAGAAACTTACTGTGGGATGAACTTGACTCCTTTGATGTCTTTTCCATAGAGTTTATACCCCGAAGTCTAAATACTAAAGAAGACTCCTTGGCAGTTTCACCCTCATTATTGTTACCCCATCCAGACTTCAAAATGCAGAAGTATCAAATATAAATGATATATAGGCCGAAGGTGCCAGATAATGTAGAACACTGGCAAGTGTTTGACAGTGATTCTCAACTCAAATATTTCTTGGGATGTGTTGTAAATTTTGCCGATATATATTTTGAAGGATCCATTAATAAGAGTAAGGATTTCTGTGAAGGTTCAACAATAAATGATGGAATCATTTAGCTCAAGGGAAACAAGATTCCAAAAGGAGTGGTTTCTCTAGAACATCTATTTCAAAGAAGAGATGATAGTACAATCAGGGAAAAAGTATCTCATACTCATATTTTTAAAGAGTATGTTAAAATCAATATAGGAGATGATGGTAATCCTAAATAGATTTCAATAGGTAAGACATGCTCTCAGTAGGAAAGGGATGACCTAAAAAAGTTGCTTATAGAGTATAGAGATGTTTTTTCTTGGGGATATGAAGATCTTAAGAATTTTAGAGGTGGTCAGTTTAGACACCACTTCCCTTTGAAACCGAATGCCACCCCTTTCCGCCATAAGCTAAGAAATTACAACCTGAAAGTATCTAAAGCTATATTGAAAGAGGTAGAGAAAATGTTGCAAGCCATAATCATATACCCTATACACCATTCAACCTAGATTGCTAATATAGTCCATGTGAGGAAAAAGGATGGTGAAATCAGAATCTGTGTTAATTTTTAGAATTTGAATCAAGCTAGTCTGAAGGATAATTACGTGCTGCTAGTGATGGAACATGTTCTCTAGGCTGTGTCATGATCATAAGTAATGTCAATGCTAGATGGTTACTCTAGATATAATTAGATTAGTGTGGCAGAGGAGGATCAATATAAAATAACCTTTATAACTCCTTGGGGTACTTATGCATATAACAGGATGTCATTTGGATTAATTAATACTGGTGCCACTTTTCATAGAGCGATGAAATCCTCTTTCGAGGACCTTTTCAATGAGATCATTTTAGTTTACTTGGATGACCTAACTATTTTTTTCAGAAAAGAGGAGTCACCATTTAAGGGATATCAAAACATTGTTACAAAGGTGTAGAAGTCATGGTATATCTTTAAATCCTAAGAAGTCAATTTTCTTTGTGGAGGAGGGTAAATTGTTGGGGCATATTGTTTCGAAAGAAGGTGTGAAAATTGACCCTGAAAGGGTCAACTTGATTTGGCATCTTAACTTACCTTCTAGCATAAGCGGCCTAAAATCTTTCTTCAGCCAAGTGAATTTTTGCGGGTCTTTATCCCAGAGTTTTCAGAGACTACTAGGCATATGGTAGACATGTTGAGTGAGAAGGTCCCTTTTAAATGGAATGAAGAGGGGTGGAGAGCTTTCAATGACATTAAGATGGCAGTATCCCAAGCACCCGTGTTGACAAGCCCAAATTTTAAGGACTTCGATATTTATTGCTATGCTTTAGAGCATACTTTATCTGACATTTTGACACAGAAACATGAAAAAGGGAAGGAGGAACCTATTACTTTTATGAGCATGCCCTTGAAGAAACATGAACTCAAATACTCTCAAATTGAGAAACACGCCTTTTCTATAGTGAAGATAGTGAAGCAATTCAGGTACTACATAATGCACTCTCATTGCACGGTTTATGTCCTAGAACTGTAGTAAAAAGCATTCTAACTCAAAAGGAGATAGGCATGAATAATAGGGTGGCATGGATAGCTAAAACTTAGGAGTATGATTTAACTATTGAACCAAAAAATTTCATAAGAGGAAGGGGTTTGTGTAAATTAATAGCAGAAAATGAGAAGCCATTGAAAGAAGAAGGAAGTGGAGTCCCCATGGCATTGTTGGTAAGTTTGACTGATCCTTGGTTCTTAGATGTAACATACTTCCTCACCTATGGAGAATGCCCTGGACATTTGACCCCTCGAGAGAAGCATAATTTGAAGCTAAAGGCATCCAAGTATGTAATTGCTCAGGACATGTTATATAAAAGGGGTATTGATCAGACTTTTCTTAGATGTGTAGATGTTGCACCACAAAAGAAACTACTAAAAGCTTTCCATGATGAAGCTTATGGAGGAAATTTATCCTCCACCGTTATGACATTCAATATTCTCTGAAACTATTTTTATTGGCTGGGAATTTTCAAGGACGCATACCACTATGTCAGGAATTGCGAAAAATGTCAATTGTTCACAAGGCGCCCACGACTTGCAGCTTTACCCCTCAAGCCAATGATCGTAGATGAGCCTTTCAGACAATGGGGGATAGATTTTGTAGGACCTTTGAATCCTTTGTCCAGTGTGGTACATATATATATATTTTAATCGCCACTGATTATTTCACCAAATGGGTGGAAGCGGTTCCTACCTAGAAGTCAAATTCTCAGGTTGTGTGTGACTTTCTACTGAGCCATATTTTTGTCAAATCTTGGAGACTAGTCAAAATAGTGGCAGATAACGCAACATATTTTTCTTCTGAAGAGATATCAGCATTTTGTTACAAACATGGGATATCCTTAGCACACTCATCAAATTACTTCCCGTAGGGGAATGGTTAGGCATAGTCTAGCAATAAGAACCTTGTTTCTATAATTAAAAAAATGTTGGGTGATAATCCTCGTGACTAGCACAAAAAGTTACATGAAGCCTTATGGGCTGATAGAACTACTCTAAAGAGGGCTATTGGCATGGTACCTATTGAACTAATCTATGGGGTAGGAGCTCATGTGTTACTTCCCCTAGAACTTTCTATAGCCAAGTTGCAATCTGTGATTTAAGATCAGTATTTTCAAAATTCCCTAGAGAAGTGCATCATGTACCTGAATAAGTTAGAAGAATAAAGAAATGACTTAGTGGATCACATTACAAAGCATCAATTGAAAGTCAAGAAATTTTTTGATATGTGAGCCCGTACTCGTAAGTTCATGCAAGGTGATGAAGTTCTGTTATGGGATAAAAGAAAGGCGCCTAAGGGATCTCATGGAAAGTTTGAATCTTTATGGAAAGGCCCGTTCATTCTTTCAGAGGCAATTGGTTCAAATGCTTTTCATTTGTCCTACCTGGATGGTATTAATCTTCCTTTTACTTATAATAGGAAGGATGTCAAATTGTTCAAGATTTAATGTTCTTTTAGTCTCTCCCCCTGTATATAATAGGTAGCTTTCCTTGCTTTTCCTTTTTGGTGTGCTTGCGTGCGTAGTTTCTTTTCCTTCTTCATTTTTGCTTTGCAAAACCAGTGATTTAGAGTTCTCTGCATATTTGGAAACATGCAGTCCCCAAAAAGAGCTGATGTTAGGGTCTATTTGAGTTGCCATGTTAAAAGTGTCCTTGACCCTTGAAATATTTAACACTTATTTGATGTTCCTCTTTCTTGAACTTGTACCAATAGCTTTCCAATGTCAGCCTTGATTTTGAGTTAACTGTTGCAACCTTCAAGTTTGTCTTTGTCAAAGTCGGCGTCCTTCAGCCAAGTGTCGATTGCTCTTGATCCTTCATGAACCACTTTAAACCCCTTTGAACCCTGATTCAAAGTGGTTCAAAGAGGTTCAATCAAATGAATTTTATTTAACATTGATAATTGTAGGTGGGACCTGCATCCACGTCATCATGCAATGGTGAACCACTTTGAACCTCTTCAAACCTCAGTTTGAAGTAGTTCAAAGGAGCTCAAAAGAGATAGCAACAAACCCAAGGATTGAAGTGACAGTTGATGATTTGGATGATGCAAAATGTCAGTGAAGTAATCATCGAGATTATGGTATGATTAACCTTGAAAAGATGGAAACCGTAGGGCAAATTCAAGTTGGTAATTTGAATTATTACAGATTTGGCCGTAAGCACAAATGAAGTAATGAAATTAAATGGAGATTAATGATGTTTTGGACAATTACAAAATAAAATAGAGGTCATATATCACATCATTATTCTCACTTCAGTCTTGAATTCATGCCGCCATTAATGCTCCTTTTTATAGCCAAACTTCGTGGTATGGGAACTTTTTATAAATATGTTGTTTAGCTCTTTTATTTTTATTGTAAAATTGTGGAGTCTTGGTTGTGAAAGAAAGAGATTGTTTTCCTTAAGTCGATAGAGCATAGGTAGTCATTGAAAAACCTCCTTTTGTTTCCTGTTTTCTGCATAATACTATGATTTCAAAAATATTGTTGCTCTCTATTTGTTTTGGAGAGTAAAAGATGAATTCTAACATATATTTCTTCGAAAAATACTATGAATCTAGAATATTGTGCCCCGGTGATTATAGACACTGATTTGTTAGGGGTTGAAGTAGAGAAAATGACCGAGAATTTGGTGAATATTGCAGAAAAAATTTATAGTTTAGAATTCTTGTGTAGTGGATTTCTTGAAGCCGCAACTTTTTCCCAAGCTGTAGTGAGCCGTAAGTTAGTCCACAAGTGCATAAACCACTATGATTTCAAATCTAAATGCGTACTGAATAATGGAGGTCAGAGCCTTTTGTCCATAACCTGAGAGACCATAATGTCTATTTTCAAGTTACCTAATGAGGCTTTTGCTAGTTTTACTCCTACCCAGTCACTTGCTTAATTCCAAGAAAGAAGTGAAAAAAACCATAGTAATATTGCTCGTAAATGGACTAAGTCATTCTACAAAGGAGGTTCTAGGCTGCCTAAGGTTTTGACCAAAGATCACATGAAACCCCACATTCATGACATAATGGTTTTGTTACATAGAGTGAAAGGGTCAGAACAAGTACTTCTTTTTGAAGATTGGATGTATCATTTCATAGAGATTATTCTAGAAGGGAAGCAAAATCTCGACTAGGCCGAGATAACTGCTGGTTCATTAAGAGATCAACTTAAGTAGGCACAAGCCATAAGACAGGAATTTTACATGTCCTCATATTTAACTTATTGTCTTGCATGTACCCAAGATCTTGGGGGAATTCCCCATGAACCCTGGAATGAAGATCTGAACATCTTTGAATATTTCCCCTTACTAAGAAGAGACAGAGTCCTAGAGGACTACAGAAGAGTTCATGATTTTTTCCTTGGAAAACTATGTTATCAACTTACATGGATCCCAAAATAGAGAATTTCTCTAGAAGCTCAAAAACTAGTCCATAACTATAGCAGTTTCTATATCTAGTTTCTGCGATTTACATACATCAGAGTGGGAAGATTTAATGAAGAACCTCTTAAATTGTCAATATTTGCCTTTGAATGCTTTATTTTAGTAGAGGTATGCAAGGAAATGATCACCGTGATTAAAAATAGCCTTCCAGAGGAAAAGTGGGATTCCATGTTTCCAATCAAACTTGGAGCTATGACCTGCAAGAACATGATTGATGCTTCAATAATAGAGACTAACCTAGTGAGTTTTCACATACAATTTTATGACTTAAGGAGAGGGTTCAATAATAAAGGTTTTACAAGAGGAGTCCTTAGTTTGAGAAATCATCCATCACCAAACTCACATATTGAAGATTTGTGGGAAGACCTCATAAATGAAGAGGTAGTTAGGAAAACGGACCATTCCAAGTTGTTACTGTCCCAAATCAAAACCCTGAAATTGAAGTTTGATATAGATGGCATAGATGAAGATGATTATGAGATTATCAAACCAAGATATGATGGTTCAAACACAGAAGATTTATCCGAGATTGATTGGACAAGAGAAGAAGACAATGTGAAATTGAGAGCTCGGTTCATTTTTGAAGTTATAGAAGACTGGATGAAGAGAAAAAGATAGGGCAAGATAGAGAGTACACCCCTTGTGAAATATAATGCCAATTTTGTCTGAGTCAAAGTGGTAGCTAATTCATCTAACATATCTCTTTTGGTCACTGATGTAGGTAAGATCCCTTCGTCTAAAAAGAAAGCAATTCCAAGTGAACATCCTACTGCACCTCGGATGAGGTTAAGGACCAGATCTAAAAGTCATGCTCAGATGGCCTCTCTAAATTCTAGTTTTATTAACATCGACATCAATGATGAGGATAATTATTTCTCACCTGAGCGCCTTACAAAAAGTCAAGAAGATTCTACCGATAAATCTAAAATTTAGCAGACAAAGGTAACTCTGCTAAAACAACCAATAATAGGTTGGTTTCTAGTTTAGCTCCTCCCTGGTTAACATATTCGGTGAATAGAAAAAGAAGCTTCAAGCCTGTTTCCCTACCGATTAAAGAAATAATCACCAAGCATGTTGTCCACACTCCAAAGGTGAAGAAAATCAAGAGCAATGCAAGGTTAACCATAGATCCCACTATAGGAAAGGTGACTGTTGAGATTGCATTCTTTAAACCCAACGAAGGAATTCAAGAACCTGAAGCAGAGGACTATAAGGTCACAAAAATGGAATTTGGTGTGCTAACCAGGGATTCAAGGGATCACCTATTCAATTTCACAGCTAATCACATGCTCGGTCAATCCCAAAAAGATGGTAAAGAAAAAAGAGAGCTTAAACAACTCGTAATCACAATGGCTAAATTTATTAGTTTGCCTAGTGATGTCAGTGCACTGCCATTGGCTCAATATCCATAAGATTTTGAACCCAACTATATATTCTGGACATAAAGTGATGGAAGGGTTCCAATTTTTAGATTGAGACTCAGTTTGGTAGCTTTTTCAATATTGTTTTAAGCTTTTTTTTCAAAAGGAATTAAATGGGAAGATACAATAATCTGTCTGGTTTTAGATTTTTCTCTGAACAGACGTGAATATTTAAATACAAAGCTTGGTTTAAATCTTTGAGTTTTTATTTATGGTGTATTAATTACTTTGCGAATTAATATATCTCTTGCTATGTATTGTTTATTGATGCGCTGGGATTATTCATCTTTCCAGATAATTCTTGTTTTTAGTCTCTTAGGAAGTCAATTTTTAGTAATTGAAGGAACTATGTTTTCCTTTAATCTTAAATCTTGCATTAATAATTTATGAAAATTCCCTCAATACCTAGGAGTATTTGAGAGTTCCTTGTGTACTTTCCGATTAAAAGTACTTTCATTTATTTTTGTCCACCAGTGCATAAACCACTATGATGTCAAATCTAAATGCGTATTGAATAATGGAGGTCAAAGCCTTTTGTCCATAACCTGAGAGACCATAAATCTATTTTCAAGTTACCTGATGAGGCTTTTGCTAGTTTTACTCCTACCCAGTTGCTTGCTTAATTCCAAGAAAGAAGTGAAAAAAACCATAGTAATATTGCTCGTAAATGGACTAAGTCATTCTACAAAGGAGGTTCTAGGCTGCCTAAGGTTTTGACCAAAGATCACATGAAACCCCACATTCATGACATAATGGTTTTGTTACATAGAGTGAAAGGGTCAGAACAAGTACTTCTTTTTGAAGATTGGATGTATCATTTCATAGAGATTATTCTGGAAGGGAAGCAAAATCTCAACTAGGCCAAGATAACTGCTGGTTCATTAAGAGATCAACTTAAGTAGGCACAAGCCATAAGAAAGGAATTTTACATGTCCTCATATTTAACTTATTGTCTTGCATGTACCCAAGATCTTGGGGGAATTCCCCATGAAGATCTGAACATCTTTGAATATTTCCCCTTACTGAGAAGAGACAGAGTCCTAGAGGACTACAGAAGGGTTCATGATTTTTTCCTTGGAAAACTGTGTTATCAACTTACATGGATCCCAAAATAGAGAATTTCTCCAGAAGCCCAAAAACTAGTCCATAACTATGGCAGTTTCTATATCTAGTTTATGTGATTTACATACATCAAAGTGGGAGGATTTAATGAAGAACCTCTTAAATTGTCAATATTTGCCTTTGAATGCTTTATTTTAGCAGAGGTATGCAAGGAAATGATCACCGTGATTAAAAATAGCCTTCTAGAGGAAAAGTGGGATTCCATGTTTCCAATCAAACTTGGAGCTATGACCTGCAAGAACATGATTGATGCTTCAATAATAGAGACTAACCTAGTGAGTTTTCACATACAATTTTATGACTTAAGGAGAGGGTTCAATAATAAAGGTTTTACAAGAGGAGTCCTCAGTTTGAGAAATCATCCATCACCAAACTCACATATTGAAGATTTGTGGGAAGACCTCAAAAATGAAGAGGTAGTTAGGAAAAAGGACCATTCTAGGTTGTTACTGTCCCAGATCAAAACCCTGAAATTGAAGTTTGATATAGATGGCATAGATGAAGATGATTATGAGATTATCAAACCAAGATATGATGGTTCAAACACAGAAGATTTATCTGAGATCGATTGGACAAGAGAAGAAGACAATGTGAAATTGAGAGCTCGGTTCATTTTTGAAGTTATAGAAGACTGGATGAAGAGAAAAAGATAGGGCTGTTGGAAATATTCAGGAATTAACCGAGTTACTGAGAGGGGAGGGGTGAATCAGTAACTTCAAAACTTTCTTCTAATTTTAACATGTATTTTACTTTTTAACCTTTGCATACAGAAAGCATGAAACTTGAAAGCATTCACAATAATGACACATAGATTTGGTTACCCAGAAACCTTCCAAAAGAAAGTAAAACTGGGGTGGGGATGAAACCCACAAAGCTTTAGTACTGCAGAATAAAGTTGGCCGGTTAAGGCTTACAATTTGATCACTTCTAATGATCTGCCCTGTTAGGAGCAATAGGGATTGCTAAATCCACCCTGTTAAAGGATTTACAAACATACAGTGAAGTATGCACTCGGTAAAGAGATTTATACAAAGACTATTAAGTCTACCCGGTTAAAGGATTTAGTACCGATTCACCTGTTAGAATGAAACAGTAGATCTCTGCTTTGCAACTGGATTGCTGATTGAGATTCTCTGATGTACTGATCACCTTCTGTGATGAATTTGTCTTTGTTGTACCTTATACTTCTGAAGCCTTCTGCAATTCGCTTATCTCTGCCTTTCTTTTTCTTTCACATATGATTATCTTCCATTTATTTTCTTTTTACAACATTGCTTATATACAGGTCTTAAACAATTAATTACAATTACAATTACATAGTCGGCTTGACAAATAAACATAAGTGCTACTAAGTCGGCCCAAGTAGTTACTCGGTTCCTTCAAACTGACTCGGTGACTTTCTGATACTCGGCGTCCACTGCATTACTCGGCATCATCATGCACTCGGTAGAAGTGAAGGCACGGTTCATACTGATCACTCGGTAGGTATTGAACTCGGTAAGTACTGGTGACTCGGTAGACAAGATGTTACTCGGTTTACATTGTCCTGATCGGTTTGCACTAACTTGCTCGGTTTCCACTGCCTGCTCGGTTTGCACTGTCTGCTCGGTTTGCACTGTCTACTCGGTTTGCACTGTCTGCTCGGTTTGCACTGTCTGCTCGGTTTGCACTGTCTGCTCGGTTTGCACTGTCTGCTCGGTTTGCACTGTCTGCTCGGTTTGCACTGTCTGCTCGGTTTGCACTGTCTGCTCGGTTTGCACTTGTCTGCTCGGTTTGCACTATCTGCTCGGTTTGCACTGTCTGCTCGGTTTGCACTTGTCTGCTCGGTTTATATCCAGAATGCAAATAAGTGTTGTCACTAGTGGCAATTTTGCTTAATGCCAAGAATCTCCCCCTTTGGCATTAGTGACAAAAACACTTATTGGCCAAAATTTATATACACTGAATCATACTGAGTTTTATTTTGATTTTTCAAAATTTGTCTTTGTTATAGGGCATTATACATTGTCTCCCCCTTTCAATTTGCTAACTGTTCCTTATACAAATCTATAACTGTATACATATCTTCTCCTTCTATACATATCTCCCCCTTTTTGACGATAATGCCAAAGGTGCATATACAAGTTATTTACAGAGAGAATCCAAAATTTGATAAGAAATCAGAATGTACCTTCATTATTAGTGCCAGGGTTCTGTCCCAACTTTCTTGCAGGATTTTACATGTTTGTATAGCAATTTGGACTTCTGCAGAGAGTTCAATCATGTGATCTGCTATAGAGAACTGATTGTCATGAATCAATGTTCTGGAATGTTCAATGTGCTTATACATTGTATTCATGATGGGAAGGATCATGTGTTGGATGTCTAGCAGTGTGGACCGGATCCTTGAGTCTTCTTTCAGTAGATCAGACTGCATATTAGATAGGTGTGAAATTTTCATGTGATGAGCAGAGCTTGAACTTGGTTCAAGTTGCAGCTTCTGTATGCTAATCTTCATATCCTCATCCATTTTATTCATTTTATCTTTAACATCCTTTGTGAACTCGGCAAAATTGCATAGTCTGGCCAAAAGAGAGGTAGCATTCGAATAAATAGATTCTATGTTAGACAAAACTGAAGACAATTCCACTTGGTTAATAGCTATGTGCTGAGCAATGTGCTCAAGCACTTTATTGTTGAATCTCTTCTCGGCTCTTTCAACTAACTTTTCTATCCCGGATGAGTCCTCATTGTATTTCTCAACTGCTTCTGCTAATTGTAACAAAACATGCTGGGAGGAGTCTACTTTAATGCCTAATGCATCAGAAAAAATGTCCTTAGCATCCTTGATGATTTGATACTCCTTGTCTCTCTCCTCTTTAAGCTTCTTTTGTTTTGCTTTCCTTTGGAGGATCTCACCTATATTCTGCATCTGGTCTGCTGAGAGATTTGCAAAATCTAATGTAGGAATCTCTATCTCTTCATCTAGGTCTATATCCTCAACTATATTTTTACCCAAAAATTTTATACTCGGTAGAGCTTTAGGCTTAACTGTACTTAATGCTTTTGTAGTAGTGACAGTAGATAAAGTAGGGCTGGCTATTGACACTGGTATACTTTCTACTGGAGAACTTAAAATATTTACACTTGAAGATTCAAAAGCTGGAAAACTTACTGGTACAGGAGACTGCAGCTTGGTAGAAGAAATGGTAGCTGCCTCTGATGTTGCTAGGGATGATTGGACAAATGTAGAAGTTGTCACAACCATGCTTGAAGGTGTCTGTGGGCTGGATGTAGAGATTTTCACTGGAGAGGTAGGAAGGGATGCAATGACTTCTGCTGCTATCCTTACAGTATCATCTACCTCGGTGTCTTCTTCTTGTTCATCGTTGTCATCTTCAATATCTTTTATTATTACAGTTTCAATGCTCGGTTGGTGAAGGTGGTATATGTTCTTCCATGTGGCTTTTGCAGCCTTCACAACCAATTCAATATTGTTGATCAAAATCAAACAAGTATTGAACTTCAATGTCATCTTATTTTCATTTTCTTTTAGTGCCTTCTTTACTTCATCATTATTCAAGCTCGGCATCAACTGTCTCAGGTTTTGATCAAATATGTCTATCACAGTTTGCCTTGCATTGCTCCATCTCATTTTTATTGGATTCAATAGAACTGCTGGAATCTATGGGGTAATTTCTTCAGGAGAGTATTTCCACTGTCCCATCTTCTCAACAACAGCATCTTCTATTTCCTTCTGTTCTGCTTCCGATCTAGTTTCATATTTCAAGGATTTTATGTTACTTACTCCAGATCCTGATCCATCTCTAAAGAGTTTGAGCTTTTCTTGAAGGGTTAGAGGAGGCCTTTTGAATACTATGTCTTTATCTGCCTTTTCTGCCTTGTCTGCCTTGCCTTTTGTATTTCTCCTTGTAAACACAGCAGTGGGAGGCACAGATGCCTTAGTGATGAAAACTTTTCCTTTCTTCTTTGCAGGTTCTGGATCCTCTGTTTTCTCATCCTTTTCCTCTTCTTTTTCATCTATTTCTTCTTTGTCCTCGGTTATCATTTGCATTTTGGCTATCCTCTTCTTTCCTTTGTTTACCGCCTGTGGAAGCTTTATGCTTAGTTCAATTCTCACCTTAGCTTCATCATATGTTCCAAAATATGGAGCTTTGGGATTGACAGGCTGATTTAGAAGAGCTTCAATGATATTCTTGGTTTCATCAATATTTACCTCATAAGGAAGAGGTTTTACATATACAGTTCTCGGTTTAACTGCTTGAATATACACATTATCACAATCTACTATAAAACAGATGTCATCTTTGTAATCTTCCACCAACTTCTGTGGAATCCGGAATCTGTCATTCATTTTCTCTTTGAAAGACTCAAAATAGTTATCCATGATGCTTTCAAAGTTTTCACCCATTTCTGCGATGTATTCATTAATTTCATAAAGTACTGGCACATCTTTTCTCCATACAACTTTTCCTTTAGAAGGGAAGAATTTCTGAACATAGAAGAATAAACAGACTAACAAGGATCCAAACTTACATGGATTGTTTTTGGAAGTTTTGATGCTTTCCATGTTCTTGTTGAACTGTTTCAACAATAAGTCTGCTAGGTCAAATGTCAAGTTGTTTTTGACCACTTTGTATGGTAGGTCAATAGCTTCACAGGAGACACTGTTCTGTCGACTAGAACTGTAAATCTTGTGGGCAATGATATGTGTACCAAACTTCAGTTCGGCGTCGGTAATGCTGCTAACTTTCATGCCTCTACCATCCCACTCGGCTAGGGTTTTCTTCTCTAGTTCTGTCCGACCTAGGGTTTTGGTAGTTTTAGCTTTGTTCAACATGGGAAGACCGGTGATTTGTTGAATCATTTTCTTTGTGATCTCAATAGGTTGCTCAAGCCAAATCTTGCCATCGTGTACTCGGCTGAGAATGTACCTAACCCATTTCTTGAATTGAACAGTTAAAATGATTGCGGATATCGTTAATAAGCAGTACCTTAGGAGGAATCTGAGATTGAGCTCCGTTCGGATCTAGGGCTGCTGCAATTGCGGGCACGATCTTAAATTCTGGTGCTTTCCACTCCCCTTGGACTAACATATCAGATCCTTTCTTCGCTGAAGTGCTGGATGATGCCATGGTAGCTCACAGAAAATTCTTTTCGCAAAAGTATTAAATCGCCGGGTTGCCCTTGAAATTTTCTTCTCTCAAAGTGCTAAAGATTCGCGGTGAAGAATGAGTTCGATTACTTGCTTTTTGTTTACAATTCTGTCATTAATGCTCATTTCAAATTAGGGTAGGAATTCTGACAGACTGTCACCCACTAAGAATTAATTGCTCGGAAAAGACTTCGCAGCTCGGTGAACTCGAGAATTCATAATGCTCCGACCTCGCTCGGTAAAGACAGGTACCGACCTTGCTCGGTGAAGACTATACCGACCTTGCTCGGTGAAGACTATACCGACCTCCCTGTGATCTTACTGCATCTTGCATGCTAATTTAGACTTTTCTTTTAATTTCGGTTCTGGAACTGCTTGAGATTGATCTATGAGAATACAGTTCCAGTGCTTCCTTGGAAATTTAGTTTGAGTCGGTAGAGCCATCCATTCCATTACTTGGACTAGATTGCTCGGTAGCTTTAGGAATCTATTTTTGTCTCACCTGTTTCCTGACCTTAGTTGCTTCATTCTTCTTTCCTTCTTCAATTTCACTAGCATTCATGCAGTTTCTGGCTATGTGACCGAGTTTAGTGCATTTGAAACATCTTATGGTAGTATCTCTTTTCCTTAGATGATGTTTTATGCAATTCATGCCAATGTGTCCATATTCTCCACAGTAATGACATCTACACCAGGTGTTGTAGTCCCATCCAAACATTGCTTTCACAATTTGTTCTGCTGGATTAAATATCTTGGATCTGCACTCGGATGCCTTGTGACCTTGTTTGTTGCACTTGTGACAATTACCTCTGAATCTAGGTTTTTCCCTGCATTCATTTGCTTTATGACCAGGTTGATTGCAGCTATAACATTTTCCATTGAATTCTGCTTTTTCATTGTTCCAACATTTATTTGAAGTATGTCCTATTTTACCACAATGATTACAAGTAGGTTTTTGATTTCTTTGAGTACCTTGCTTAGAGGATTCGCCTTCTTCTTTGTATCCAAGTCCTGCTTTTCCTTTTTGCCTATGAAGATTTCGTTCATACAGCTGATTCAAGTCTTCTTGACTTTTCAGTATTCCTTCATTGATTTGTTTTTCAGCGTTTAGGTCATCCATCAATCTTAGATTGGTTTCCTTTTCAGATCTTAGTTCTTCTCTTGTGTTTTCTATTTCTTCATTTGCATGAGAGATCTGATCAATTAGATTTTCTAGCTGAAGGGTTTTGTTTTGGACTTCAATGTTTCTTTCATCTAATTCATCTTTCAACTTGTTTCTTTGTTCCAAGATCTCACAAAATCTTGTAGAATGTAGTTCTTGTTCTATTTTCAATTTTCTCACTTCTTCCTGCAGAGACCCATTCTTTTCTAGGAGTTCTTTGATAGCATTGTTTGCTTCATCTGAGTTATTTGAGGGAAGAAGATCTTCAATCTTTTCTTCAATGTAATTCTGATCATTCATCTGATTTGCAAGTTCCTTCCTTCTCTTTAGGGATTGGGAAAGATGTTCTTTTGCTTCTTTGAGTTTAGCTATGGCCATTTCCAGATCTAGCTTTTCATTTTCAATCACCTTGTTCAGTTTGAATACCTCCATTGTCCTGGATCTTTGCTCAAGCTAGTTAAGCTTTGTCTTGAGAACCAATGCAGCTCTGATACCAATTGTTGGAAATATTCAGGAATTAACCGAGTTACTGAGAGGGGAGGGTGAATCAGTAACTTCAAAACTTTCTTCTAATTTTAACATGTATTTTACTTTTTAACCTTTGCATACAGAAAGCATGAAACTTGAAAGCATTCACAATAATGACACATAGATTTGGTTACCTAGAAACCTTCCAAAAGAAAGTAAAACTGGGGTGGGGATGAAACCCACAAAGCTTTAGTACTGCAGAATAAAGTTGGCTGGTTAAGGCTTACAATTTGATCACTTCTGATGATCTGCCCTGTTAGGAGCAATAGGGATTGCTAAATCCACCCTGTTAAAGGATTTACAAACATACAGTGAAGTATGCACTCGGTAAAGAGATTTATACAAAGACTGTTAAGTCTACCCGGTTAAAGGATTTAGTACTGATTCACCTGTTAGAATGAAACAGTAGATCTCTGCTTTGCAACTGGATTGCTGATTGAGATTCTCTGATGTACTGATCACCTTCTGTGATAAATTTGTCTTTGCTGTACCTTATACTTCTGAAGCCTTCTGCAATTCGCTTATCTCTGCCTTTCTTTTTCTTTCACATATGATTATCTTCCATTTATTTTCTTTTTACAACATTGCTTATATACAGGTCTTAAACAATTAATTACAATTACAATTACATAGTCGGCTTGACAAATAAACATAAGTGCTACTAAGTCGGCCCAAGTAGTTACTCGGTTCCTTCAAACTGACTCGGTGACTTTCTGATACTCGGCGTCCACTGCATTACTCGGCATCGTCATGCACTCGGTAGAAGTGAAGGCACAGTTCATACTGATCACTCGGTAGGTATTGAACTTGGTAAGTACTGGTGACTCGGTAGACAAGATGTTACTCGGTTTACATTGTCCTGATCGGTTTGCACTAACTTGCTCGGTTTCCACTGCCTGCTTGGTTTGCACTGTCTGCTCAGTTTGCACTGTCTGCTCGGTTTGCACTGTCTGCTCGGTTTGCACTGTCTGCTCAGTTTGCACTGTCTGCTCGGTTTGCACTTGTCTGCTCGGTTTGCACTGTCTACTCGGTTTGCACTGTCTGCTCGGTTTGCACTTGTCTGCTCGGTTTATATCCAGAATGCAAATAAGTGTTGTCACTAGTGGCAATTCTGCTTAATGCCAACAAGGGCAAGATAGAGAGTACACCCCTTGTGAAATATAATGCCGATTCTATTTGAGTCAAAGTGGTAGCTAATTCATCTAACATATCTCTTTTGGTCACTGATGTAGGTAAGATCCCTTCGTCTAAAAAGAAAGCAATTCCAAGTGAACATCCTACTACACCTCGGACGAGGTTAAGGACCAGATCTGAAAGTCATGCTCAGATGGCCTCTCTAATTTCTAGTTTTATTAACATCGACATCAATGATGAGGATAATTATTTCTCACCTGAGCGCCTTACAAAAAGTCAAGAAGATTCTACCGATAAATCTAAAATTTAGCAGACAAAGGTAACTCTGCTAAAACAACCAATAATAGGTTGGTTTCTAGTTTAGCTACTCCCTGGTTAACATATTTAGTGAATAGAAAAAGAAGCTTCAAGCCTGTTTCCCTACCGATTAAAGAAATAATCACCAAGTATGTTGTCTGCACTCCAAAGGTGAAGAAAATCAAGAGCATTGCAAGGTTAACCACAGATCCCACTATAGGAAAGGTGACTGTTGAGATTGCATTCTTTAAACCCAACGAAGGAATTCAAGAACCTGAAGCAGAGGACTTTGAGGTAACAAAAATGGAATTTGGTGTGCTAACCAGGGATTCAAGGGATCACCTATTCAATTTCACAGCTAATCACATGCTCGGTCAATCCCAAAAAGATGGTAAAGAAAAAAGAGAGCTTAAACAACTCATAATCACAATGGCTAAATTTATTAGTTTGCCTAGTGATGTCAGTGCACTGCCATTGGCTAAATATCCATAAGATTTTGAACCCAACTATATATTCCAGACATAAAGTGATGGAAGGGTTCCAATTTTTAGATTGAGACTCAGTTTGGTAGCTTTTTCAATACTGTTTTTAGCTTTTTTTTCAAAAGGAATTAAATGGGAAGATACAATAATCTGTCTGGTTTTAGATTTTTCTCTGAACAAACGTGAATATTTAAATACAAAGCTTGGTTTAAATCTTTGAGTTTTTATTTATGGTGTATTAATTACTTTGCGAATTAATATATCTCTTGCTATGTATTGTTTATTGATGCGCTGGGATTATTCATCTTTCCAGATAATTCTTGTTTTTAGTCTCTTAGGAAGTCAATTTTTAGTAATTGAAGGAACTATGTTTTCCTTTAATCTTAAATCTTGCATTAATAATTTATGAAAATTCCCTCAATACCTAGGAGTATTTGAGAGTTCCTTGTGTACTTTCCGATTAAAAGTACTTTCATTTATTTTTGTTTCAAAATTCATTGAATATTTTGGACAGGGAGTTGTACCTCGTAAAATTTAGAGGGAAGCAATTATTTCATGCTTACCCAACTATTGCTGAATTATTTGTCTCCAAAGAGGCATGGAGTCAATATAAGGTTTATTTGAAGAGGAGACAAATCTGTTCGCCAACAAAACCTGCATGCAAAAACCTGTCACAAGGAAGAAATCGGTAGGAAATAGACAAGGGTTTTTCTCTGACAATATGAAAGCTTATTATTATCAACCAAAAGAATGAATTAAAATATACAATGGATCAATCCTTATAGAAGGAGATCGTAAAACCTAATAGGAAACCCTAATAGGTAAATGGGCATTTAATAATTATATTTAATTATTAAATGACTAATGCAAGTGCATAAAGTGAAATCTTAAGAGGTAGTAAAGTTAATTTAATCAATGTAATTAAATTAATTCTTTACTCTAATAGTAAAGCCTAGGATTACCTCCCTTCATCTCTTCCAAACTTAAGACAATATTAAAATCTCCCACAAAAATCTAGTGGAAAAGAGGTGTAAGAGAATGTATAGATCATATATATATATATATATATATATATATATATATATATATATATATATATATATATATATATATATATATATATAATATTTTTACATTCTCTTATATTGACCAGTAAATTATGATTTTATCAATATTAATGTAAACTAAAGTAAATTACAAAATATAGCATAATTGTCCAAGTGTAGCTGAGACCCAAAACCAAAAGGCTATCAACAACCATAGAAACCAACCCCCCACACCATACCCTAATTACATACCATTGGGTGGGAACAAAGTTTGACCAATCCAAAAAGGAATTTTCAAATACCCACTTTAGTCTTCTCTCTGATTCTAGAAACATTTGAAATTTTTAGGACATTATCATCCAGTTTGAACATCATTTTCATCATTTCATCATCTCTTTCATCTAACCATATCTTTCCAAATCAATTTATTAGTGTTGACAATCATCTAAAAACATCAAAATCTTTTGTGAGTTTCACCTATCAGGGTCTATCATCCTTATCTAGAGACTTACTTAGGTTTACTACAAAATTTTGACATGAACAGGCTCGCCACCCACAACCTACTTACAATGATCTAAAAATTGCTGGACTAACCACACATATATAACAATCCTTTATACAAAAAACCCATAATGTGCATATGACATCAAAATATCCATTTGCAGAAGCATAAGGAACCTGGAGAAAAATAGATGAGGTGGAGGGATGATGAACCATCCCTTGCTAGGGCACCGTCCTACCCTTGAGAATGACCACAACTACATATACCAGTGCGTACGCTACTTCAAACACCACCACAAGAAAACCCTTTAGCACTACCATCATGAGTATTACCACAAGTAGATCCAAAAAGACCACCACCATGAGCACTACACATACCCTTGTGAGGATGACCTTAGACACTACCACCACATAATAGACCATAAGCACCACCACCATGTCCATGGTCCCGAGTAACACAACCCCTGGCTCACCTCTGTATTTCCATTTCCTTCCACACCCCTGTCAATTGTTGCCTAAAGAGGTTGGGGTCCATCTGAGACCTCGGGACCCTAACAACCAAAACAAGCTCATAGTCATGGATAAAGTTCACAAGTTGTGCCAAGTGTTTTTAGGCCTCCATCATCCTTTCTAGGATGTTTCCTAGTGCTCCGTGCAAAAGAAAGGGGTACACCAAATGAGGCACCTTAGGAAAGCTGAACCAATCACCATGAACAAACACAAACCCCCTTCAACCTATGCCTACACCTTTGACCTAAAATAAAGGCCCCATGCATAGAAGAGAGTGGCAATATAGTGTTGGTTCAAAAACAAAATTTAGATGCTATATGCTTAATGACCAATACTTCCCTAACCAAAATGATGAAAAAGGGTGACTAGAAGTGAAAATATTCTTCAAGCATTGTTTAGTCACCAGTCCTTTGAATGCCATCTTTTTCTTCAAAGAACCAAAACAAAAATTTAATTCCCAGGCTTTGTCACATCCCCCCACCTCCCAAATAATTTGAGAAATCTGCCATAACAAATCAAATGTACATCTTGATTTGGAAAAAAAGAGGTGCATTTTCCTTGAAACACACTCTGCATTCAATGCCCACATAGATATATATGTGTGATGATAGCCATCGAAACACTACAATGTGTCAACCCATGTACATTGAAAGAGGTTGATGTCACCCAACCATTAATTTACCTCCTACCAAATTTTCACAAAGTTGGAGCCAGATTTATCCACAAAGGACTCCACTAACTTGGATAGTGAGTCTAGTAAACTATTCCCTTCCCTGTATATGTGGGATATTTTGAAGTTGTGAAAAACATCTAATTTTTGTCTAATAATGTTGATTTATCTATTTTCCAAACTTGGGATTTTCCATTAGCTATTGCATTAACGATCACCTGTGAATTGTCCTCTAGATGTAAGCATTCCACCTTAAATTTCATCACCAAATCCATAGAAAGTAATGCAGATTGAGCCTCAACTTCATTGTTAGTACCATCCACAAGCTTCTTTGTTTTTATTGCTAGGATGATGCCACTAGCATCCCGAGGCACACATCTAGCCCCCGAAGGGCTAGGGTTTCCCTTTGAAACCCCATCAAAATTTATCTTGAACCAACCATCCTCCACTTTATCCCATTAGATCTCACTCTTGTCCTTGTTTGATGGATGAAAAAATCTTATATATTACAGAAGCAAGGATTTTTTCATAAAATCAGTTGGAGCATAAACATTAGTAAAAAGAAGGCTCACTAGATTTACAACTTGTATGTGACCACCAAGGAAATAGAAGACCTGTTAGAAATCCACCAAAGTGGGAAAAACTTTTGTGGATCCCATAAGATAGCCATATCACTTGAATTTCCCTGAGCCCCAATGCATTAACAATGGCATAGACCAAATCTTATATGTCTTGTTGAACACACCATCAATAGATTAACTTAGTTTCTTGGATAAGGACCACATTAGGAGAGTAAGAAATGATCAAATCTTGAATAACCTTTTGTTTAGGGATGTTATTCACCCCCCTTACATTCTATGAGATGAAAATCATTATGAGAAGGAGAGAAGTGGAAATCAATGGTCTTAACAAATCCAAATTCCACTAATGTCTCACTAACAAGTTTCACCTTTTCTCAATCATTATTCTTGCCACCTTAGAATATTTTTAGGAGGCCCCTATTTTAAGAGATTTCAAGGAATTCCCAACATATATGGGGTGTCCTTTCTTTTAATACATTATTATAAATATTGAACTCCACACTAGACCCATAACAAATGAGGTTTGTCCACACTTCATTACTTCCACTTGAACCTAATTCTCTTAGGATCCCCATAGATATATCTTCAATATCCATTCACACACACACTACAACATTTGGGGTTGAATTTTGATGCCAATTTGTGACGCCACTACATTTTGTGTTTGTTTTTTGCAAGTGCCCCCAATAATGTCGTAATAGCGACACTATTGTCATAATTGTGACACCCATTTGGTTATAAACAAAAAGAAAAAGAAAAAGAAAGTGTCATTTGTAATTTGTGAATTCCAAGAGCTACCGCAAAGATGACACTGCAATTTTGCATGGCGGGAAGAGGGCATTCAAGTTTGGCATGCGTGAAGAGGCCAACACCATGTGGGAAGAGGGCACTGGCATTTCAGGTAGGCATTCAAGCTTTGTCTTCTCATTAAATCAATTTCAGTGTCATTGTTTACATCTTAATTAGCATTTGGAATGCTCGATGATTCACGAGCTTTGAGAGCTATTACCTTCAAGGCATTGTGTGAAGTGTTTGATCTCTCTTTATTTGTTTTGTTGTTGATATTCACTATGTGGTACTCCCTGTTTATGATCATTTCACAAGGAAATGTCTTGATGGATCGCGGGCTTTAAGCTAGGGCATCAAGTTCATGAGCTCACTATTTAATACTGGCATTGTTTACATCTTATCATTTGGAATTCCTGATGACTTGCGAGCTTTGAGAGCTAGGGAATCACTTCTATTACCTTCAAGGCAATGTGTGGAGTGTTTGATCTCTCTTTATTTGTTTTTTTGTTGATATTCACTATGTGGTACTCCCCGTTTATGATCATTTCATGAGGAAATGTCTTGATTGCTCACGGGATGCAAGCTAGGGCATCATACATAGTTCATGAGCTTACTGTTTAATACTGTCATTGTTTACATCTTATCATTCGGAAAGCCTGATGACCTGCGAGCTTTGAGAGCTAGGGCATCAGTTCTATTACCTTCAAGGCATTGTGTGAAGTGTTTGATCTCTCTTTATTTGTTTTGTTGTTGATATTCACCATGTGGTACTCCCTGTTTATGATCATTTCATGAGGAAATGTCTTTATGGCTCGCGGGCTGCAAGCTAGGGCATCATACATTGTTTATGAGCTCACTGTTTAATACTAGCATTGTTTACATCTTTTCATTTGGAATGCTTGATGACTCGTGAGCTTTGAGAGCTAGGGCATTGTTGCTATTACCTTTAAGGCATTGTGTGAAGTGTTTGATCTCTCTTTATTTGTTTTGTTGTTGATATTCACTATGTGGTACTCCCCGCTTATGATCATTTCATGAGGAAATGTCTTGATGGCTCACGGGCTGTAAGCTAGGGCATCATACATTGTTCATGAGCTCACTATTTAATACTGACATTATTTACATCTTTTCATTTGGAATGCTTGATGACTTGCGAGCTTTGAGAGTTAGGGCATCATTTCTATTACCTTCAAGGCATTGTGTGAAGTGTTTGATCTCTCTTTATTTGTTTTGCTGTTGATATTCACTATGTGGTACTCCCTGTTTATGATCATTTCATGAGAAAATATCTTGATGGCTCATGGGCTGCAAGCTAGGGCATCATACATTGTTCATGAGCTCACTGTTTAATATTTGGCATCATGCAAACATACATTAATACACTTACTATTTTGAATTTGAGCTCGGGCATCATGCAATGTTATTGCTATCATTGCATGCTTGCTGCTGTTGTGCACCATATATTGTTTTATACACTGTTTATTTCATTGAGACTGTGAGCTTGGAATTTGTAATGTATTTTATGTTATTGGATCAATGCTACCATGTTGTTGAGTCTATGTATGGCTTGACTATGCACATGCATAATTATAGATGAGGATCAGTAATATGTTGCCAGTCATTGCTTAGATCCTTTGGATCTAACCCCATCTTTTCCTTCCTTGCAAGTTTTGGATCATACAAGAGCATACTGGATTGAACCCCGGGTCAACACTTCATTACTTTAGGCAATTTCTGGTACCTTCATTATTTATGTTCATCCACTTATGTATGTTTGCATTCATTCATATTCTTCTAAAAGTTGGCTATTAGTGACCATATAGAACCATTCTTGATGTTTTTGGGTCATTTGATGAAAAGATGTAAATAGGGACATCAATAATAAAATAGGGATATATTAAGATTAATATCGAAAGTAAAAATATTACATAGTGGCATTCAGATTAAGTACAATATGAATTCACATGCCTTTAATTATGATACACTTTTGAAATTATCACCCATTGGTCATTTGACAATTCAAGATATAAGTATCAAAATATAAATTGTTGCAAAAGGAAGAAACACATATGTATCTATCATCATTTAATACAAAATATAAAAGTATCCCACAAACACAAAGTTGTTATTATAACAACCATCCTCTAATCCCATGGTGTACTAGTCTCAAGGTAAGAACAATTTACTTAAGCCATCATATAAGTATCATCCTAAAGTTTAAACAGACATTGACTATGGATATACAACACTGAGCCATAATAAATTACAAAGTTTCACTATAATTTCTATGTCCACTTACAATCATCCTACTACTTACACTGCAATTTCTATGTCCACTTACAATAATAAATTATAGAGTTTCACTACAATTTCTATGTCCATTGCCATTAAAATATATCACTCCTCCTGTTATATAGGCATCCTTCTCATTAAGTGTTTCCATTAAGATATACCACTCTTGTTATATAATGTATATGCATACTTGTTTAAAATGCCATACTTGTTGCTCATAAATATTATTACCATTTCACTCAAATTTACATGACATTAAAGCCAAGCCCAAAATGTATACATACGTGTAAGTATAGGAGAAGCTGGATTTTGCAACTATTGAAAAAAAAAAAAACTATACCAATAGCAACTTATGAGAAACTATACTTGTGCTTACCACACCATACCTCAACATCATAATACTTATCATTTTCAAGTTTGAGTGAGACTTCATACCATGCACCATTCGTAGATTTGTATGCAACACTGATTTAGGATGGAGGTAAACTACATGTGTCATGTAAACAACATGGTTGAATGCAATCTCTTTTGCGCATTTTCAAGAGTTTTCCCACCAATACAAGCATAAATAACACATTGAACGTAATCTACGAACACTACATGGTATGAAGTCTCACTGAAGCTTGAAATATATCCACTCCTCATGTTATTGTCAAAATTAAATTCAAATATTTCTCAAAACATTTATTCTTGTAGAATTAAGATATCCTTATCTCAATAATAAAACAATCTTCCATAATAGCTTTTGAATCACATTAACACACACCCATGTTCTGTAGCATAGTTCGTTTTAGAAGTGTATGGATGATGTCCCTATTTTGAAGTGTTTGATCATTTCTATTACCTTCAACGCATTATGTGAAGTGTTTGATCTCTCTTTATTTGTTTTGTTGTGCATATACCTTCTCTGATCAACTCTGATATTCACTATGTGGTACTCCCTGTTTATGATCATTTCATGAGGAAATGTCTTGATGGCTCGTGGGCTGCAAGCTAGGGCATCATGCATTGTTTATGAGCTCACTATTTGAACAAATCATGTCCCTATTTGATTGGCCGGTGCTCTATTTGTTATATTGAGTTTACATTATATATTTAGTCTTAATAAATATCTTATAAAACAACATAAAACTAACCCAAAATACTTTTTCTTAATAAAACAATATATTTAGTCTCAATAAAATCTTATAAAACAACATATATTGTGTGTAGTGTTTGATTATTGATCTCTCTTTATTTTTTTTGTTGTTGATATTCACTAGCTATGTGGTACTCCCCGTTTATGATCATTTCATGAGGAAATGTCTTGATGGCTTGTGGGCTGCAAGCTAGGGCATCATATATTGTTCATGAGCTCATTGTTTAATACTAGCATTATTTACATCTTTTCATTTGGAATGCTTGATGACCCGTGAGCTTTGAGAGCTAGGGCATCATTGATATTACCTTCAAGGCATTGTGTGAAGTGTTTGATCTCTCTTTATTTGTTTTGTTGTTGATATTCACTATGTGGTACTCCCCGTTTATGATCATTTCATGAGGAAATGTCTTGATGGTTCGCAAGCTACAAGCTAGGGCATCATGCATTGTTTATGAGCTCATTGTTTGAGCACCGGCCAATCAAATAGGGACATGAGGTGCTCAAATAGTGAGCTCATAATGACATAAACAGTGCACAATGCCCTAGCAAAACAACAAAACAAATAAAGAGAGATCAAACACTTCACACAATATATGTTGTTCTATCATATTTTATTAAGACTAAATATATTGTTTTATTAATATTTTTATTAAGACAAAGTATTTTGGGTTAGTTTTATGTTGTTTTATAAGATTTTATTAAGACTAAATATATGATGTAAACTCATAATTATACTTGATATATATATACTTCAAAGGAGGAATTATGAAATATAGTTGTAGGTAGTTATCTCTTCTATAATGATGGAGGAGTGAAAGGTAATGATCAATGAGGTTGCTGCTATTAGATCATACATTAATACACTTACTATTTTGAATTTGAGCTCGGGCATCATGCAATGTTATTGTTGTCATTTCATGCTTGCTGCTATTGTGCACCATATATTGTTTTATACACTATTTATTTCATTGACACTGTGAGCTTGACATTTGTAATGTATTTTCTGTTATTGGATCGATGTCACCATGTTGTTGAGGCTGTAGATGCATTGAATCACCACTGCCATTCTATTTTGATAGAAGCAATAAAACAAACAGAGCACTGTCCAATCAAATAGGGACATGAGTATAGATGATGCAGATTTGTGTACCTCTTTGTTTTGATGTAGGTTACTCACTGCATGCAATGGGGCCTCCTTGGGGATTCCAACCATGTTACAATGTTATGATCTTTACTTGAAATCACAATAGTGACTCACCAGGTGTTCATGCAAACATAAATGCAGCAATTTACTCTTTGCAACATTCTTTTGAGTGCACATGTCCTGTAGCATGGTTTTTCTTTCAAAAGTGTATGGCTTGACTATGCACATGCATAATTGTAGATGCGGATAAGTAATAGGATGCCATTCATTTCTTAGATATACTTTATCTAAGCTCCATCTCTCTTTTCTTTGTAGGTTCTGGATCACATAGGGGCACACTAGATTCATACCCAGGTCAAAAATTCATCACTTCAGGCAATGTCTAGCACCCTTATTATTTATGTTCATCCTCTTATGTATGCTTGTACTCTTGCATTTTCTTTTGAAATTTATTTTCCTTGTATAGTACATATACAAGTTATTTTTCATATATATATATGTAATCTTTAGACACAAAAAATTATTTTCCTTTACATGTATCTTTACATGAAATGAACAGAAATTAACAAGATCATCTAATAATGCAAACTAGGGTACTTGATGTTACATAGACCTTGCTATAACTTTGTCCTAGGCCCTCCTAGAATCAAAGATGCTAATATCATAGCCTTAAGGGTGCTATCCTAGTCCCCTTCTAAGAAGTTTCAAACTCCTCCTTTCTCCATTCAGTCTATGACACCAAGAATATGATAAAGTTCACTATTCTAAGAACCTCTCTGTCCCTTCTAAAAAGTTTTGTCTGCTGTCTAGCCTAAAAAGGCTACTAGGTTTAGTAGGCCTAATTGAACTTTTTCTGCTAATAACTCCAAACTTCTCTGAGAAAAGCATCCAACTAATTATGGATTCGAATACCCTTTTTGAAGGGCTTTAAGATTCTGTCGATCTCCTTTTCCCATACTATCCATATAAGGCCTGCTGAAAATGGGGCTATAAATGATGGTTTGGTAACTCACTGTCTGTAACAGTGAGGGTTAGCATTTTCCCTTGTATCCACAATCCCTCGAGCTCTCTCTGCATTGGAGATGCTTGATCATGCATGTAATGTCCCCAAATAATTCAACATTAATATTGGAGTAAAAATAAAGAACAAATAATGAATTAAGAATTTTTGGCTATTTCTAATCCATATTACAAGACTGATCTTATTATTACTTCAATCCGTGAGAAGGGAGAAGACATTGGAGGCAAACCAAAGCACTTAGAGACCATTGATAGACTCCCTCAAAGTTTACAGACTCAGCCTTTAACTTGTCTCGAGCTCAAGCTCTCAAGGTTAAAGAAGGGTTGGTCCCCACCCTATCTTGGGAGCTACCCTATTGGATTTAGATTGCCTCTCTTTGGTGGCCTCTGCCTTCCATTCTTTGTTTGAAGTAGTAACAGAGATCAATTTTATATTATGTTTGGGATTCCTGATTATTAAATATATGTATAACATATATTTACACCAATATATTAGAATAAATAAGAATCTTTGATCCTAATAGAATGCAGATATAATATTCTGCAAGCCACTACTTTCCATAGCTATCTTATAGCCTTATTTGCTATCACCCTATGCTTACAACATTGTCACTAACGTATTTAGAATATCTATTATATATAATTCTAATTACTATTATATATATTTCAAATATATCCTTAGATTTGTTAGATATATGCATCTATGATTCTAACTCTTTATTCTTTTATATATTTATATATATTATGCATTATATATGTGTATGTTCACACCTGAAATATAACATAAAAAATAAAAAAATAAAAATAAAAAATAAAAATAAAAATATATATATATATATATATATATATATATATATATAGATAGATAGATAGATAGATAGATAGATAGATATATAGAGATATATATATATATATATATATATATATATATATATATATATATATATATATATATATATATATATATATATATAGATATATATATATAGATATATATATATATATATATATATATATATATATATATATATATATATATATAGATAAATATATATATATATATATATATATATATATATATATATATATATATATATATATATATATATATATATATATATATATATATATTTATCTATATATATATATATATATATAGTTCTGATCATTATTATACATATACATCACAATATATATGTATAATAATAATCAGAACTATATATATATATATATATAGATAAATATATATATATATATATATATATATATATATATATATATATATATATATATATATATATATATATATATATATATAGTTCTGATCATTATTATACATATACATCACAATATAAGTGATTATGTTTACATCATTATATATATTACATATAAATACATACAGTATAATATAAATAATTCTGATCCTATAGTATAATATAAATAATACTGATCCTATAGTATAATATAGTATATATATTACATATAAATACATATAGTATAATTTTGATAATATAGTATAATATAGTTCTCGACAAGACAGGAATAGGCTAGGTGATCTTTCTAGCGGGGGCAGAAAGGATGGGCTCTTTCTGCAGTTGCGCATGACCATTGCAGAGTCCTTCGAATCTCTGCAATGGCATACTTAGGAGGCGTGTGAATTGTTTGAGCAACTTTTTCGGCCAAGGCTATCGAACAAAATTTTATAAATTCCCTCAACCGGTAGAGCACAACAACTCTTGGGAAGAGATATCAAGGATTTTGGTTGTAGGCATCAATAGGAAGCAGAGTTGGGGAAAGATAATGGCATAGATGATGGGTATTGGTTGCAAGTGTCTCCAGGAAGCGGAGTTGAAAGAAGCACCTGAAGTGAAGATTCAATGCATTTTCAACAAGGCCAATGCCAGGGAGATGGCGACTATGATAGCTCTTTTGGGGTGGATTACTGGTTAGTTTTCATATTCATGATGGGAAGATAATTTATGATCTCTTCCTTCCTATTATACAAGTAATAGGTCATTTGGTGCTCGTCAATGGTATGGTCAGAAGGATGCTCACAGATGAGCATTACTATCAAGTGTCTACGGCTTTAGACTTGATAGATTCCAGTCTTTCGGGTGGTTTGCTCAAGGCCCTATTTTCCCCTGAGGACAAGGAAAAGAAAAAGCTAATGAAGAAGGCTTGGTTGATCTTCAAGAATTGTGTTGCTAAAGAAAATGACTTGGGTAAGTTTATGAAATTTTGTCAAGCAAATGACAAGCTTTTCTAAGAGGATGTTGTAGCTAGGTTGTTATCGTTGGGTGAGGGTATTGGATACCTCTTCCATTAAGTGTGTGTTTTCAGCTTAGTATTGAGGAACATCTTCGTATCAGTTGTAATCTCATTTTTATTTGGCAATATAATGGGTACTGCCCCCTAGGCAGAGCTTGCTTAATATATATATATATATATAATATATATATATATATATATTATATATATATATATATATATATATATATATATATATATATATATATATATATATATATATATATATATATATATATATATATATATATATATATATATATATAATATATATATATATATATATATATATATATATATAATATATCGGTTAAAAAATTATAGTAATCAATTATTAATATTATTAATATTAATATGGTTTGATATTAATATTAATTATATGTTGATTAATAATGTTGATTATGGATTTATGTCTTTATTAATGTTGTACACATCTCAATTGAGGCTCATGACAATGCATCGGACCTCCCCTCCACATCATTTGATTGAGGGCCCCTCCTTTGCACAACATATATTATAGGAAGTCTAGACACAAATCCCATAGACCCATACATATTGTATGGTGGGAGAGTGCTCTAGCACTCCATTATTCAAAGCTCTGTCAGTAGTAACCCGAGATAGGCCAAAATAAAGAAAACTATGAAGACTAACTCAAAACTGAAATGAAATGCTAAACAACTATCCTAGGAATTCAAAAACATTAACAATCATCACATGAAAACATTATAGTCGGATATTCAATCCATTTCTTATCTCTGTCAACACAAAAATGTATATCTTTATCAAAGGAAAACTAGTTACACAGTCTAACTTCAACCAAAAGTTTTCTCTCTGTACTAAACTCTTCCCTACACCTCTCTTTATGGTTTTCAAAGCTTAAATAGCTCCCTCCTTAGTGTTAGGGCCCATGGATCAGGCTAGCTATCTCTTGAGCCGGTTACATGTTTTTGCAAGAAAAACTGTCATGACAACTTTCAAAGTTGTCAAGCAACTTATGATGGATAGACAAACCACCTACACACACCTCAAAAACACTCAATCCTTGATTGAGTAAGGGTTGTAAAGGCCATTTTCAAACCTCTAAAACATTAAAAAGGCCATTTTTTCAACTTTAGAACACTGGCCTATGACAGGCAACCTAGCAAAGTTGGCTAAGACTGTTGCAACCATGCTCCAAAAGACACACCAAGGACTCAAAAGAAAAAATAAGAACAAACACTAGCTAGCACACCTAGAGAGACCAAATAGGCTTCTCCCTAACCTAGTGGCTTGGCTAAGGCCACTAAAAGCCAAAATTTAGGAACACTAGGTACCAAACAACCCTACCTAGGTGCCCTCACCAAAACTATAGTCCCTATTTGATTGGTCGGTGCTCTATTTGATGTCATTATGAGCTCACTATTTGAGCACCTCATGTCCTTATTTGATTGGTCGGTGCTCAAACAGTGAGCTCATAAACAATGCATGATGCCCTAGCTTGCAGCCTGCGAACCATCAAGACATTTCCTCATGAAATGATCATAAATGGGGAGTACCACATAGTGAATATCAACACCAAAACAAATAAAGAGAGATCAAACACTTCACACAATGCCTTGGAGGTAATAGCAATGATGCCCTAGCTCTCAAAGCTCGCGGGTCATCGAACATTCCAAATGCTAATTAAGATGTAAACAATGACACTGAAATTGATTTAACAAGAAGACAAAGCTTGAATTCCTACCTCAAGTGCCAGTTCCCTCTTCCCACATGGTGTCGGCCTCTTCGTGCATGCCAAACTTGAATGCCCTCTTTGCACCACACAAAATTGCAGTGTCGTCTTCGTGGAAGATCTTGTTATATTGCTGCTATCAAAATAGAATGCTAGTGGTGATTCAATGCATCTACAGCCTCAACAACATGGTAGCATTGATCCAATAATAGAAAATACATTACAAATGCCAAGATCATGGTCTCAATGAAATAAATAGTGTATAAAACAATATATGGTGCACAACAGCAGCAAGCATGCAATGACAACAATAACATTGCATGATGCCCGAGATCAAATTCAAAACAGTAAGTGTATTAATGTATGATCATATATTTAGTCTTAATAAAATCTTATAAAACAACATAAAACTAACCCAAAATACTTTGTCTTAATAAAATCTTAATAAAACAATATATTTAGTCTTAATAAAATCTTATAGAACAACATATATTGTGTGAAGTGTTCGATCTCTCTTTATTTGTTTTGCTATTTTGCTAGGGCATCATGCATTGTTTATGTCATTATGAGCTCACTGTTTGAGCACCTCATGTCCTTATTTGATTGGCCGGTGCTCAAACAGTGAGCTCATAAACAATGCATGATGCCCTAGCTTGTAGCCTGTGAACCATCAAGACATTTCCTCATGAAATGATCATAAATGGGGAGTACCACATAGTGAATATCAACAACAAAACAAATAAAGAGAGATCAAACACTTCACACAATGCCTTGGAGGTAATAGCAATGATGCCCTAGCTCTCAAAGCTCGCGGGTCATCAAGCATTCCAAATGAAAAGATCTAAACAATGCCAACATTAAACAGTGAGCTCATGAACAATGTATGATGCCCTAGCTTGCAACCCGCAAGCCATCAAGACATTTCCTCATGAAATGATCATAAGCGGGGAGTACCACATAGTGAATATCAACAAAAAAACAAATAAAGAGAGATCAAACATTTCACACAATATATGTTGTTTTATAAGATTTTATTAAGACTAAATATATTGTTTTATTAAGATTTTATTAAGACAAAGTATTTTGGGTTAGTTTTATGTTGTTTTATAAGATTTTATTAAGACTAAATATATGATGTAAACTCAATATAACAAACAAAGCACCGACCAATCAAATATGGACATGAGGTGCTTAAATAGTGAGCTCATAAACAATGCATGATGCTCTAGCTTGCAGCTCGCGAGCCAAACTCGAATGCCCTCTTCGTGCCACGCAAAAGTGCAGTGCCATCTTCATGGCAGCTCTTCGAATTCACAAAAATTACAAATGACACTTTCTTTTTCTTTTTTTTGTTTATAACCAAGCTGGTGTCACAATTAAATCAACAAATGCCATCAAAATAAAATTGAGTACATGTTCTGTAGCATAGTTCATTTTAGAAGTGTATGGCTTAACTATGCACATGCATAATTGTAGATGAGGATCAATAATAGGGTGTCAGGCATTGCTTAGATCCTTTGGATCTAACCCCATCCTTTCTTTCCTTGCAGTTTTTGGATCATACATGAGCATATTGGATTGAACCCAGGGTCAACACTTCATTGCTTCTGGCAATATCAGGTACCTTCATTATTTATGTTCATCCACTTATGTATGTTTGCATTCATTCATATTCTTCTGAAAATTGGCTATACTCATATTCTTCTTGTGTTTGAGTCTTCTAACTACGATCAATTTAATGCTGTAAATCTTGAAATAGAATTCGGTATTAATCGATCATATATGCATTCCAAATGGTATAACTCCATTTGAATAAACATACATGCCAACCATTTGACAAAATGTCCATATAAAATCTAGAGCAATACATTAATTTTATAGCGAATTCATGATTTATAATGCCCCTTGATTTATAGTGAATTTATGATTTATAATTCAGTTGTAGCAGCTCAATGTGTTTGAACTCAAGAATACCCCTTAGGAAGTAAGTGTATAAATGAAGGATGAAACACATATGAAGCTATGAGAAGCTATGAGAAGGTGACATGAAGCTAATGAAAGGAGGCATCTCAATGATGTTAAATCACAGGGGATTCTCTTTGTTCCCTACAATGGAGTGAGCTAATTCTGAAAGTATAAATAGACAATTTTAATAATATATAAAGTCCTTCACAAGATGTAATAAAAACACTAGTGGCAAGGCACAAGAATTGTTTGACGAAATGCCACAATAGTGGTGTCCCATGCAATGCTGAGATGTTTAGTTATATGCAATGCTGAGATATTCAAAATATTGTTGGATAAATAGATAATTTTAACAATGAATAATGTCCTTCACAAGATATAATAAAAACTATGGAGTGAACTATGTTTGTCTGATTATATAACTATTATCTTATGTCAGGTATCCCAAACAGTCTCATGGATTGTCAGGTCCAAGTCAATACACCCCATAGAGATTAATATCTTTTACCATATGTAAAATATCTCTCATTGCCACCTATCTTTCTCATTGCATGAGGTGCAGGTACTAGCGAAAAGGTATTTGTCAGAATTGTCTTCCTCGAGTGAGGAAAATCTAGGAATGGAAGAAGAAAGTGAGACATTTAGTATGTGTAATTCAATAAGATCGACTCGAGGTCAAAAGATCATAAATAAATTCAATAAATGCATGAAATTTTTCCTTGCTCAAGGGGGGTTGTGTTCTTATGATGATGAGAGAAAAAGAAACTCCGAGCTGCTATTTAGGTACAAACATCTACAAAAACAATGGGTCCCGGATGAACTTCCTCCAATAAACACTGATTTTTTTGTTAAAGAGAGGATATATCACATAGCACCATCTTCATTACATGGTTTGGGCCTATTTTCCATGGATGGCATAAAGGTCTCTTACAACAAAGTTGTTGAATTGATGGAGTATGTTGGACCTTGTTATGATTATAGTAGTTGGATGCAGATTGTTAAATATAAAAAAAGTATGTGTAGGTATGCACTCGCGGAAAATTATATACAACAAAAAGTCAGTGAACAAAGTAAAAAAGTAGCTATATACGTTGACAGAAGACCAAAAGCGTTGGGGAATATTGTAGGTTTTATAAACAGTACATGGCCTGCATTAACTAAGAAGCAACCCAATTGCATATTTGAGGTGCGCGAGGGAAATCGCATATTTGTATGTGCGATCAAATCAATACGTGGAGGCGAGGAGTTGCTTATTGATTACAATTTGAATCGCATAGATACAAAAAACCCCATCACTATCATGGACAAGGTGGTACACATTTTGATAATTATCTATTATTCAATGTAACTTAGAATAAGAACACATGTTTTAACATGTCTGAATGATTTTTTTAAAAATATAGAGCTATAGTATGGATCAATAGCCACACGATACACACGATGGTGATAGTTCTCATGGGACTTCTTCTTCCTGACAGGTAAAACTCATTGTTGTTGTACAAATGCACATACAAGAAAAATGTTAATGCGTAGTTTTGTTATGTTAATGCATATTTTTTGTTGTTCTACTATTTTGGATTGCTTTTAAATAAAGGGCTAATAATATTGTTCTCACAAATGAGTGCTGATCAGAGAAAGGGCAAGGAACAAGTAGTCCATGAGGAGCCATAGAATGAGCATGATCCAGTCGATGTTGATTTTTTATCAGAGGTTGATCCTGTGGTTGCACTGGAAAGGGTCCTTCATGCTATATCAAAAGAGTTAGCTCAAATGGCAAATATTCAACCTCACACTCCTGAAATATAGAGGGCATCGGATATGTTGATTGGCCGTGTTCAGAACTATAGAGTAAGTATTAATGTAGTTTTTAATTATAACAATAGTTCAATAATGATTTTTATAGTATACTATTTTATTTGTCATTAACTAAAATATATATGTGTTCTCTTTATAGGGGATGCTAAATAGATTAAAAGGCATTACCTTAGATGCAAATACTTCGTATGGTACATCGCATGTTTTATCCTCCATCTTGTCCATGGTTATCCATTTTTTTTATGCTCTAACAATATTTTTGTTCAGCACCTACTATTGAACCTATGTTGAGTATGATGCCTAGTACAAGGATCAGATCCACAAAGGTAGTTCCACCTGAAATGTCAGCAAGTACACCTACTATTGGTAAGTAGACTCCTCTTTTTCTCTCTTATTTATCATGTGTTTATTTCACTTGAACTATATATTCTTTCTTAGGGGGCATTTTGTAATATTGGATTCATTTTATGTAGGAAGCAATGATGCAATTCTTGGATGTACTCGTGTTAAATGTACGAGAACAATACAGTGTGATCAATTGCTTGTGAGCAATGAAGATGGACTTCCCTTGAGAGTAGCCCAGCTTCCAAGTACTTTAAAGACTAATCCTTTCTTTTACTATACAATATAATACTCATAACGTAATGCACTAACCCTCTGTGTGGTCTGTGTGGTCCCTTGCAATAACTAATTATAATAATCTCGTAATTATCTTGCAGGGAATAATCTATTTTATGAAAAACTTAATGATGAATGTTTGCGCATTTTCGAGTCGACCATACGCACATGGTATCATATTTTGATTTCATTGCAAGATTAGATTTCGTTTCATCCCTTTCTTCAAGTATATTAAAAGGTAGCTTCACTTAATTTATGAATCTAACAGTTTTTTTTCTTAAAAGGTGGTCAGCACAAGATAAAGGGTTAAAGAATAAACTCATTGACTCTATGACAACACTTTTTGGACCTGAAGTCTTTCATAGACTTAAACTCCTTGACAAAGCGGGCACTATTTTGAAGTATATTAGGGACAACTACATGAGCCAAATAGAACACAACCCTTATTACGAGCGGCCTCTCTATATTCCTATTAATGAGTGGGAGGATCTTAAAAAGGATGCACTTGAGAGAAGTGCAAGACATAGTGGACGAGTAGTATCGCCTGAGGAAAGAAGGTACGTGATAATGTTAATAATGAAATTATGTACTATTTACTCTTTGTACTTATGTGATCTAACATACTTCAAACATCACATAGGTTGCTTGACACAACAAATGCAACAACAACAAGAAAACAAAAGCATGGGCAACACAGGTTTGGCTTGGGTGGATATTCAAAACTTACTGCACAAGTTGTAAGTATTAGTAAATGAAAAATTGTATGCAAATATTTATAATTAAATTGCAATCAATTTAGTTTTGATGAAATTCACTACAATAAAAATTCATGATACCAATAAAAAATGCAGGCCTTGGAGTTCAAAAAATTGATTACAGAAGAGGACAAAAAAATAGGCTACAAACAAGGCTATAAAGTTGTGGCTGAACGATACCGAGCAATGAGTGCACAAGGTTCTTCTGCTAGATTTGTTGATCAGGTAAATAAGCCAATTGAATTTTATTTCAAGTTGAAAACTTTACCAATTACCATATTTGATGTTAAGTTCCAACTTAAAGTGAATATATTTGTTTTAAGTAAGGAAACACTGATTATATATTTGTTTAAAACTTTAAAGTGAATATATTTATATGTAGTAAACTGAATGATTAACATTTCTCAGTATTTGTCTTGTATTTAAATGTATATATTGTTGATAAATGCACTAATTATTTACATTGGAATGCAGCCTGCCAATATTGATACTGCACCGATCGAGCACGATGGAGGCATCGATTCTAATGTGAATTGTAGTACTCAAGGTATACATTTTCTATTCGAATTTTGATTAATGAATATTTAATACAAGCAAACATGTTAAATTGAATTTGGCATAGTAATAAAAATTTAATTATAATGTGTTGGGATTAATAAAACATTTTGTATTGCAATTGCAGGGGATGTAGAGGACATTGTTCCCGATGAGCGTGTTGAGGTTCAAGCCGCTGGGCAAGATGATGTGGTTGGACAAGGTAAAGAGCGTCACGTTTATGTTTTTTAATGTATTGAAATGTTTGTAACAATAATGAATATATTTTTAAATTAACCCCAATTATGATAATATGTTTTTAATTGAAGCCTTTTATTTGTTATTGCAGAGGACCCACCTTTTCAAAGGACAATGAGATCATGTGCACAACTGAGAAGAAATGACACTCTAGACATGGATACGCCTCTGAAACAATATAAGGAAGCAGAAAAAAAGAGAAAGCCAAAAAAAAAATGATTCTCATTTATGCAACTTATTTGATAATGAATGATGTTTATTTACATGTGTTTGAACTTAGTTCCATGTTTAGACACTGAGTTTCCTTTTATACACTGTTGTAATGTTGGAGGGGTTTTCGCAAAATTTTAGTGGATTTCATATTTTGGGAGAAATTAGTATTAGAATGTTCAATGGGTTCTTTTCTAAAACACAATACTTAAATCATCATCTTGTCTAGAATGGTTAATCAATTGTTTAAGGTGGATTAGTTGTGATGATGAGATGTGACATTTAGATGTTAACTGTGACAGTCTCTTGGTTTCAAGCAATGCAAAAGGAGATGCCTAGTTCAATATGCAATCTCAATTCATATACATAGGATATTAGGTGGAGTTGAAAAACACAACAGGGTTACATTTTTTATAGAGGTCTTTAATTATGTATTTTAAGTTATAGACCATCGCGAAAATTATAATTTTGACCTATTAAAAAAATGTAAACGTGTTGTGTTTTTTCAACTCCACCTGCTATCCGTGCATATTTTGCTTGTGTTGCACATGCATTCTCAATTCAGAGCGGGAAAAATCTTATTTTTGATGCGAGGGAGAGAAGCCATACACATAAGTGATGGAGTTGAGGGGAGATGAAGGAATACCAAATATTGAATTTGGAAATTTTCATCAGAGAAATTGTAGTGGAGGTCTGATCAATAGAGAAGATTGTAATGACCGCAGGAGAATGAATAGTGGTTACAGTTGTAGTGGGGAAGATAGTGGAGGCCATCCATGAAGAAACTTGCCGATAGAGATGGTGTACAAGAAACAAAGGAGGAAAAAATGTAAACATGATGGGTCTTCTTAGCTCCACCTACTATCCGTGCATATTCTGCTTGTGTTGCACACATATTCTCAATTTAGAGTGGGAAAATTTTATTTTTGATGCGAGGGAGAGAAGCCAAACATAAAGAACATGCAAATAAACATGACAACTACAAAACATAAATGTAGGTATCACAACAGCTGAGAAACATTGTAGGCATCATGGTCACAATTGTTTGGAGACACAACATAATTGAATGCTATACCCAAAGAATGCAACACAACCACTACTCTTGCTGTTCTAAGTTGACACTACGGGATCCAAAAACCATATATAGATTCCTTGTCTTTGGTTTTTGGATCCCGCAATGTCAACTTAGAACTGCAGGAGTAGTGATTGTGTTGCATCGTCTGGGTATAACATTCAAATATTTTGTGTCTCCAAACAATTGTCACCATGATGCCTACATTTATGTTTCTCAGTTGTTGTGTCCTAGGACCCCTATGACCCTTTATGACCATTTACGATCTGTAAGAATACATCTTAGATATCTTAAAATATTGTAAAGGGTCATAAGAGGCTCTTAGGAGGGGTCAGTGAGCTTCCACCTTCATGTGCTTGGCCCTATTAAGTAGAGTATGTTAAACTATTCTCGAAACAAAGAGAAGTTCAATAATTTAAGATCTCAATCCATGTACAACAAATATATATTGATCCATCTCAATGGCTACCAAATCAACAGATCTCTGTCAAGAACCCAGTCGCAAAGAAACACCATAGATTGCACCGCGAACCTGCACATCAAATTCAGACCAAAGAAGTCAAGAAGTCACTTGAATCAGATTTGAATGCAATCAGGTCTACATATATCCCTTGAACACATCAGGAAGAATGCATCTTTGATCGCCACACTAGCTTCTTGTGTTGGAGCAGTCGTTGTCACAAGTCTTGATTTGGTAGGATCCATTCCAAATCCAAGTCTCTAGACTCGACTCAATAATCCATGAGCCGCTATCAAATCTATTGCAAAGTTATCTTCAAATTGTGTTGGAGCAGTCGCTATCACAAGTCTTGATTCGGTAGGATCCGTTCCAAATCCAAGTCTGTAGACTCGACTCAATAATCCACGAGCTGCTACCGAGTCTACTACAAAGTTATCTCTGAATGATCCATAACCAAATCACGAGCAGGAACCAGATTTGCAAGAACACCGTTCTAAATCGATACCAACTCGATCGACAAATATATATATATATATATATATATATATATATATATATATATATATATATATATATATATATATATATATATATATATATATATATATATATATATATATATATATATATATATATATATATATATATATATATATATATATATATATATATATATATATATAAATTGATTATCGTCGTAACTACGATGACTTCAAAACAACGACGGTGGTCTGTTGCAAACATCCGACATCCATCTGTCGCAATAATAGCATCGCTGTCAGAAAACAACCATAAATGATGAATATCCGTTGTAAATGTCCAACGCATGTACAACATAGTCATTGTTACAAACCATAAACGATGGATATGCGTCATAAACCTCCGACGGAGATCCATTGCATTAAAAGAATTTCCACCAGGGAACATGTTAGAAATGACGGCTACCCGTCGGACGATTTTGACGGGTTGTCATCATTTGTTATTTTTTGCGACGTATAGGCATCACAATTGTGATGGCCACAAATAGGTCCAACGACAGGTTCACTATGTTGGCACCCTCTTTTTGCAATGACCATGGTTGTCGTAATTACGATGCCTAACAAAACCATCGGTCTTTCTGACTACAAAATTGTGACGTCGGGTGGTGTCGGATAATCGACAGTTTACTATCTAAATTCAGATGTTCAACTGTCGGAAAAAGGCCTCAAATGTACTAGTGACACCTAAACCCTCTGCCTATAAACCCCCTTGAGTATTATTGTCCCGCCCCTCTTCAAGAGCTACCGTATCAAAAATTCTTGGCCATTAGGCATATTTGCAATAGCATCATCAAATTGATCTAGGTCATCCAAAGCATCAAACCTATTGAACACCTCATCAAACTACTTGTCATGTAGGGTTCTCATTTGACCTCTTCCCCTATTATGGGTTTTAACCTGAATGAAGCCCTCCTTGTCTTCCATCATAAGATCCTTCCCTATATCTTACTTAGGGGTTGAACTAATCGACCCACTTCTAGAGACTCTTGTAGGCTTAAATTTAGGACACATTTGTTGTAGATGTCCATATTCATGGTAGATTCAACATATAAATGGAAGAGTTTCATAATCAAGTTGTTGGATCCATGGGTTTGGACTTATCTTAATTTCTATGGAGTCAGGTAGAGGATTACTCAAATCAATTTCTACACAAACACAAGAATAAGCAATAATATGTTTCTTCATAGTTTGTCATGAAAGACCCACTAGTTTATCAAGTTGAGCTGTCAATAAATTGAAAATATCATTTCTCTAAAATTCCAAAGGAAACCATGGAAGCCTCACCCAACTAAAACCCTCGACAAAATCTCTTTAGTAGGATCAAAACCAACATGCCATGGCTTGATGAATAAACCAACCTGATTATAAAATTGGGGCCCACTTTGAACGTCCTATTTTTTCCTGATATGGATGAAAAGAGAACCAAAAAGAATCTATTAGCAGCCAACATCACCTCCATTATCCCTTTGGATTCCATGTGCAACAAGCCCATGACTCCAAGAAAGGTAGTGACACTTGAATCCCCATAAACTTACAAATCAAAGCATGATTAGATAGATAATCAATATCTTCCTCAACAAAACCAAGCTTAATCACTAAAACAAGCATGTTGTCACTCTTTGCAAGGCAACCATTCACCTTCGAAGGTCTAAAACCCCCTGATTTGGGAAGGAATTTCTTCCATACCATAACTACTAGCTCCAAAGAATGGATTCTCATGCATGATCAGGGAGGATCTTCTCCCAATCATAACACCCTTGTAATGTGTGGTAATGCTTCCTAAATAACCTCTCCACATAGCCATGCAAGGCCAAACCAAGAACACAAAAAGAAAAAAAATGACTACCCCAAAAACCCCAACCAAAAACCGCAAACGCATGGAAGCTCACTAATCTATCTCCCTCCAATCACTAGAGCTCCACAAAGATCTACTAAAAACCAATCTTCTCACCTCCCAACCAACCCATGACTGCAAAAAGACACAACAAAAGTGAAAACACATCGAACAAAAATAAATGAGATACAAGCTTAAGGCCCCCATGTAACCCTTGCACACACCAGATTTTCGCCCCAAGACAACCCTTCATGCACACTGAAAACAACCAAGAAAATGGCTAGGGCATGGATGCCCTAGTCTAGGAGATGAATACAAAGCTCTACCTTCATTCTTTACGAAAATTAGTATCAATTACTTTATATTTTTACATCGAGAAAAAAAATTCTACTTCTCAACCTTATTTAATTTGTTGTTTACTTTCCCTATCATTTATAAAGTCTAGTTATATTTATTGAGTAGTTTTCACCTCATAGACTTAATATAGTTTTTATAGGAAGGATTTTACTTCTTTACATTTTGGTGAACTTGAATTGTTGAACTATTTTAACTCTTTCCCTTAGTATTGTGCATATGTTTTGTTTAATTAGATACTTGTGGTTTCTTAAATTTTATATTAGACTAAGTGCTCATTATTTTATTATTTTAGTATCTCTAAATAATCTTCTTTCTTATACAAAATATCAACTAATTTCTAACATTCCACTTAGGAGCCCTAGGTTGAACCCAACAATGATTATGAACTAAAGCAATGCAATAATTACTCAAATTTTAAACATTATTATTTATCTAAATCAAGAGGATTGCTTTGATCACATTCCTCATATTGCAATTGTGGACAAGAGAAAAATCAATAATGTTGATCAAATTCTAAATTGGTTTTGATCATCATGATAATAGCGCTAATCTTTTGGATCTAATTGAGGCATTCCATGGTAAAATCTTATGGAATAAAGGTTCTTAGATGTATTGGTTAAAATATAATTGATCATTATTTACTTTCTTAATGATACACTCATTCTCTCCATTGGATTCCTTGATCAGACCTATAGTACTTTATGGTTCTACTATTTGGGGGCCGTCCCTTTAGGATTCTGATTGGGCATCTATTGAGCATGTTCAGACTATCTTCCTTCGGTGTATCATCAGATGCAATTGGTCCACCTCTCATAGCATCATTCTGGTTGAGTTCGGGTCTCATCCCTTTAGATTGGGGGCCATCTTTGATCTGGTTTGGTTTATTCACCGCCTCTGTTGTTTTGCGGACTCCAATGATGGTCACAACACATATTCCTACATGGCCTATTGCTCTTCAGTGGCACTTGCCAAGTTGAATCCCTCCTCCAGAGCCCATTGTTGGTATGCCCAGGCCTCATCCCTTTTAGGTTCCATCGGGATTGGCATTGATCACTTCCCCCTATCAGTTCTCGCTTAATGCTTTGACTCATCTCCTCCCTTCCAGATAGTATTAGGACACACATGTCAGACTTAACATATACAAGCAATATATCACCACGAATCCCATCAACCTGTGGGGGGGTTTGCACCCAAGGATGGATTTTTATGCTGAGAACTTTCTAGACATTCAGGATGGGATTATTGTTCATCCTAGATACTTATCTCAGCGTTGGTGCCACTCTCTTCAGATCACGCTGGGATCTTTCAGGGTTAGATCTCACTGCCTTCAGGCCTAGACAGACCATCACATTGACAAAGATGATTAGATTTGCAGGTTATGCACCCTGGCCGAGATTGAGACTGAGACACACTTCATCTTCCGTTGTCCTACTTACTATGAGATTAGAGGGAGATTCTATTGCTTATTCAGAGAGTGCAGTTCCTTGACTGCTTTCTTCAGCTACACTGATCAGAGATGCCTGACACTTTATCTTCGTAAGTCTGGACAGCTTTGCGAGCATACTCTACAACTTCTTTTCCCCCAGAGATAGATATCCGATCAACTCATTACGGCCTTCTTCTCGCCCTCATCTCCATTACGGGGGGTGAAGTGACCTCGCAATGCCTCCATTACCAGTCACTCTAGATCTGTGAGTCAGCGACACATCTCCAGCAACTCACAACGACGGCCCAGGGTTCCTGCTCATCTGGATCATTATCCTTCAGTGTTGGATTTCTTTCTACCTGAAAATGATCATTAGTCGTTCTCTTGTGTCTGTTCTTCTTGCTTGCTATTTCTTGTCCTCTTCTATCTTTTTTCACTCTTGCTTGCTTTCCTGGCCACTGTTTGGTGGTCTGTTGGTTCGCTGTTCTTTTTGTTGTACCTTTCCAGTCCCTTAGACCCTTGTTGGTCTCTTGTTGGACATTAATAAATTTATCTTATCTCCCAAGAATCCCAAGCTTCCTCTTTTATCATTTACTCCCATGTTCTATCTCCCTTATTTTTCATTCTTGATAACACTCCTATTTTCACCTCACAATTACTACTTCTCTTATACATTTTTAATCCCAATATTTAGAATATGTAATGATCATAGAGACCCAATAACTCATTTACTTTCTTTTAATGCAACTTAATTAGACTACAATCTAAAGTAAAAGTAACAATTAAGATTCCATCCAATACATTATTTAACAATTCTAAAATTCCTAACACAATACCATGTTTATTTTCATATTATAACTAACATATATTGAAAATAAACAAATTGAAAATATTGTGGTGGATGTTAGGCTCACAATTTGTTATTTTTAATAAAGGTATATTCTAGTCGACAGTCATAAATCAAGCCAAATTAATCTAGTAGAAAAACAAAATTTGAGAGAAAAATAAGATAAGATAAAATTTTAAAGTCCATGAAGCTAAAACTAGACTATGGGAGTAATTTTAAATAATAAAAAGCAGAATTTCAAACGAAAAAAGCGGGATAAAGAAAAAAAAAAAAAAAGCCGAAAAAAGCGGGATTGGAAAAAAACGGAAAAAAACGGGATTGGAAAATCAGAGTTTCAGGCTGAAGAAAAAAACCACTCACGAATCCAAATCAAACATTCTTAAAATAAATCTAGAGCGTGTTAAAGCAACGGGAAAGAAAAATTGTTCGTTCTTAAAATAAATCTGGAGCGGATTAAAGCAACTGGAAAGAAAAATCAAACTTTCTTAAAATAGATCTGGAGCGGGTTAAAGCAGGAAAAAAAGCATATCAGGGTAAGATAAATAGCGCTGCATAGCTCCGTCTCTTTAATTTGCAGAGGGTATTCTTCTCTTCTGCCAATAGCTCTGTCTCTTTCATTTGCAAACTGTGTTCTTCCTTTCCTGTCAACACCTTTGTGTCTCTCATTTGCAGAGTGTTCTTCCTCTTCCGTCAAATTTTTGTTGTGTTTTCTATGAATGGTTTTTTCTGTCTGTTTTTTATATGTATTTTTAAAAATGTCTGTTATTGTAGGTTATTTTTGTTTTGTTTTTCTTAAGAGTCATCATGTTTTCCAGTAAGGATTTTCGCTGGTCCGTCTGTCAATGTTCACCCGTGATTTTTTTTTTATTGGTTTTTCTTTTTACATAGTAAGAGGTGGAACAGGGGAAGAGAGAAGACAAAAGGAAGAGGCAGAGAGAAAAAGAAAACCCCAACTGATGGAGACAATTTTTTTTTGTTCCAGGTAATTATTTTTACACGTGTTTGCTGTTTTAGATTGTTTTGATAACCATTTTCTGTAGAAGACTATTTTTAATATATTTGAATTGCAACAGGATTTAAGCTCTCCTTCAACTCCTATTAATAATATCTTTTTAAAATACTGTAGACTGATAGAATCGATTGACGCAGGGACATTTGGAGTAAGTGATGAATGCTGGAGGAACAGGGAGTTGCCTATTCTGGATTGAATAACAAAACCGCCTGTACTGGGGGAAGATAATAGCACCTACATTCAGGTATGTCTGCTAGTGTTTTCTTCCTGCCTACTTGCCATTCTTTACATTAGAAACTGTTTTTTATGTTAGTTCCATATTCTTTTGTATGAATCCCATATTCTTTATGAATTTCAACTGAGATTAGAATCCCATATTCTTTATGAATTTCAACTGAGATTAAGAATGATAGGTTGAATGAACTGTGTTCTAGTATTCTTTTTCTTGGGAGTGAGGATCAGATTTTAGTACTTAGAGGAATCTTCAAATTGTGGCCCATATTTATAATAGAGAAATTGTATGGACAGCACCTAAACAACAATAGGTATAAGAAAGATACGAACCTAAATACCTACACAAATTCTAAGGAAATGCTGTTGGTCAAACCCAACATGATGATGAAAATTTTGTACAAGGTCATGTACAAGCTTGTTTGGACCTCTTCCCTTTGTTCATCTCTAAATGATTGTTTGTAATCCATGTCACGTTGTAGGTCAAGCCCAACATGGAACCTTTGTGCCACAAGGCCATGTACATACTTATTTTAACCTCTTCCCTTTGTTAAACACAACTTTCGCAAAAGAATTGGTCAGCTCTAAACCGATTGTTTTGTAATTTATGTCTTATATACATGCGTGAAGTATCTTCCTTTGCTGGATGAATTCCACAATCTTACAATAAAATTCCTATAAGGTTTAACTATGCATGATAAGCCAACTATCAATTATAAATCTGAATAGAAACTGATAATTATTTGCTCAACAAAAAACAAAAAAATGTTCTGTGTAGGTATTATCAAGTATAAATACAGAGGAAAACATGTGTTAAGAAAAAGTCTTAATGGAAGGATAAATTCTGAGGAGGCTGCAACTTTCATTCATTCTTCCATGTTCTCATCTATGACACAGTAAATTCAAGTGCAATTAAAATGTCTCCATCAAAGAAGATTCCACTGTATCATTGCAAAGCTCTTAGAAAAAGCATGCAGTGTCAATATCTTAGGTAATGATCATCAATTGACTTACCTTGAACTTTGAAGGAATCACAGTTTACAAGGTTATCAATAGAATTGCCCCTTCCATTGTCCCTCATTGAAACTGTATCACCATTGCTCATTTTAAAATCTTTATCTGTGTATATCTACGTACTTTTCTACGTTTGCCATTTCGACATCTTTCATCTCCATTTAAATATCTGTCATTACCACATTGGAATCTACATGAGCCTTCCTTTCAACATTTCTCACCAATTTGTGTGGATGTACGCTGCAAACAAAAATCATCTATGGACATAGATAGAGTTGAAGAAGAGAAGTGCTACCAGGTACCAGACATATTATATAGAGTATATTGAAACACTTGGTGCATTTATAGCATAAAGAGTATGGCCTAAGTTTTGAATGTAGAGAGGATTGAAACAGTCAATGCATGAAAATTAGCTGGTAGAATGAGTTGTTTTAGACACTTGATATATTATTCTCAGCACCATGTATTTCTTTTTTCTTGTTTAATATTTTTCCCTGCTCACTAGTCATATCCCACTTGTCATATCCCACTTGTGGCCACTACCTAAACCACCTGAAGTAGAAACTGCACTCGATACACACTATCTAAAGTTAAACCACCTGAACTACAAACTGCACTCGACGCAGACTATCTAAACCACAAACTGCACTCATTAGATAAAGGGATTCCAAAAATGAAAATAATTAGTACATTACATTCTTGCTATCATCACTTTTAATGAACTCTATTACTCCATAATCTGCAATCGCACTTCTCCTCCTCCATGATGTTTGTCCTATAATTGGACTGCTTCTTCTTGAGAAGTTTTTGTATCTTTATGTCTTGGAAGACGAGGCCTGGATCTTCTTGGATTGATTGTAACTAGGAAGAAGAGGCGTGTGAAACCTGCACATTGCAAGTGGATTTTTAATTGCAGACTTTTGATTTGACCCAAAACCTTGCCTTATCTGACACTTTTTTCTCATTGATAATTTTTTTCCCTATCTTCTTGACTTGATTAATGCTCATGCTGCCTCCTGTCAGAACACCGATATCAGTGCCCTTATAATGCGAGAGCTGCAGAGTTTTTCCATGCCCCCATTGATAGTATCCATTTTCTTTGTTTGTTAACTTTAGCTCAAGAGACAAGGCCAACTAAATGGGAATGTGCACTGGATCCACTATCCACTAACCTGCCAAGAAATATAACATATCTGTATTGGCTGGTCCTTGTGACAGGGCACTTATGGAGAGCTTCGGTTGTAAAGTGTTGTAAGTCAGACAATTAGAAGAGTTATAAAGATGTTATGCTTGATGATGCCATCCTTCTTAAAGATCTGTCACTTTTATGACATTGCACATTGTTATTAGAGAACAAGCTGTTATAGGAATTATTCTTCAGTGTATGCTGATATTACTTATGCTGGGAGGTGGGTTTTGGTGACTGTATAAAATATTGCATGCCTTAACCGATTTTGTAATGATTAATGAGTAATCCATGTATTATATACATGCACGAAGAGACTACCTCTGCTGGATGAATTCCACAATCACAAACCAGCCACTGTACAATGAATCTGCCAAGTTTGAATCAAATCCCATGCATTCTATGCACAATGAAGGCAGAAAACCGTACCCAAACCTAAAAGGTTTAGGTCATGAATCTCCCGTGTATTCTAGCTGGGAACGTGAGATAGGATTTGAGAGATATGTAAGTTTGGGTTAGAATGAAACTCCCCTAATAATCCATGTCTTATATACATAGCATGAAGGGACTACCTCTGCTGGATGAATTCCACAAACCAACCACTGGTAACAAGAGAATATGCCAATTTTGAATCAGCTCTCATGCATACTACGCACAATGAAGGCAAAACGCTGCACCCAAACCTAAAAGGGTAATGTCATATAATAAGTTTGAGTTGGAATTAAAAAGGATATTATTGCACCAGATTGAATGGGTGTGACAGCTCTATGCAAGGTAGTAGTTCCAAATGCGATACTTATCAGAACTCTATATTCATAACACCAATATATCATCACATTGTTTAAGTATTTGCAACAAATAGGTCTCCAATCGGATCAGTTTATGTTTACCAAATTACTAGCATGCTTTCAGCCTATGCCAAAATTTGAGCTTTGAAACAGTGTATGGATATCCATCAAAATTAACTTTTTTCAGTGAAATGCAATCTATTTGGTAGTTGGGTTCAATCAAAATCAAATAAGCCATGACAGAAAAATTAGACTCCAGCTAGAATTAGCTATTGTCCCCTTCAACTTGTTTCAAGTTATATTACAGGCTTGTATTATGTGCTGAACACTTTTCTCTGATGGGGCCCTCCTTGCTTTCAAAGAAATACGTTAAATATGCATTTAGATTATAAAATGAGAAAATAGGTTAGTGAAATTGAAAATCCTCCTATGATTACCGCCGGTAATGTCATTGTATGCCAGACATAGATTGAATCGCACTGCACATTTTCCATGTTTCAATCGGTCACCTTCAAATGCGTTTGGTTGAGGCTACAGGACTTTCCTAGAGCTTTTATATGGCAATTTGATCAGAATGGATATAAGTACATATCATGATCAAAATGGATAAAGTACATCTCATCTAGTCTTCTTGACAAAAGGATGGTGGATATAGTTGCACATAAATATGAAGCCTTAAGTGTGCTATGCATTAGGAATATATACTATATAGACCACAAAAATAGCTATTAAGTTAGGTTCTGGATAATCCAAAAAAGATATTGGAGGTTTAACTACAAAGTATTATAAAGTTGGTTCTTATTGATTATACATGTTTACATGTAAATGCACATTGATAGAGAATAAAAATATACACTAGAAATCAGAATATTGTGCATTAGAAAATTAGCAATAGGGAGTGACTAATTAGCATTGTAATTAATAATTAGTCTACAATAATGTGTTTTGAGTTTAAGATTTGGCATTCTGATCTATAATTTTTTCCAAAAGTTAAAACAAATTAGAATATTATTCTATTTAGACGTACAAATGACAGTGACAATTGTAAAGAATTAAAGAATTGTCACAAATAAATGAATTGTTAAAATAGAAAGTAGTAACCTAAACACTATATATTTTACCTATGAAATCCTTTTACAAAGTTGTAATTACAATCCCTATCAAGATCTACTTTAGCACTGTACTTTTAATTTTTTTCTTTTTGATACCGTACTCTTCTCTTCTCTATATAGCTGGAAGGACTTTAACAGAGTTGGAAGTGGTAGAATCGACAATTCACCTCATATTCCATTCGGTATTAGTTGAGGCAAAATTGTACAATTCGGTGAAAACTGCAGGTTTGGTTTCTCCTGTAGTTTTGGTCCCACAAAATTCTTCCCTCATTTGTGAAAATCTTGTGTGTATCAGCTTAACAGCTTCTGTTTTGCTGAAGCTCTAATAGCTTGAATACTTGATTTTCATGGCATGCTACAATGATTCATAGATTGTGAAAACTGTTATGTAGATTCTCCCCTACACATAATAAGTGGTGCAAACATAAGCATGCTTATTACTGCTCTTTATCCTCCTTCAAATACTGACGATGCCTATTTTTCCCTATATAATGCTTCCTCTGGCTTCCTCCAACCCTTGTCCGAATATCTATTGAAAGAAGATGTATCGGAAGTCAGCTTGCAATCTAAAATAAAATATTCAGTTCCAGCTCTGTCATCCATTTCCAAATATCTGTTGGACAGGGTGACTCCCCAAACTGCCCATTCTAATCAGCATCTAGGAATTTTTGATTCACTGTGAAAAAATGTTGTACTCATTACTGTGAAAAAATGTTCTACTCATTACATCTGAAATTGATATGAATCCCTGTAATGAAATTTCAATGCCCACAATCAAGATAGGGATCAACATAACTAGCGAAATAAAAGTCTTGGTTAAACGCCAGAAACTGTGTTACCCTCTGCCTTTTCAACATAGGGCTTTCATCAAGTACCACAATCATCAATCCCTTCAATCCCTTTATCTTTGCTAACTTGTCTGTTGCCTTTTCCTTCAGTTGAGAACATTCTGAAGCATTAATAGATTTAGAATCAAAGAGCCTCTGTAATTCTTTGCATCATTTTCCCTATTCAAACTCCCCTTCCACAAATCCATGCCCTGGATTAATTGTCTTGTTTCTAATAACATGCACTTGCATCCTTTAGTTATATTTTCAAATACTTCATTGTAATAGTGACACAGGGAAGTGCTATTTTGGATGAAGAAATTTAAACATATTTTAGAATTGCATTTAAAATAAATATATCTAATTTTTTTTGGTTAAGAGTAGTATAGACTATCATATTGTATATTGTATATTTGTAGAACAAAGTTATGGAGATGTATATTGTGTATTTGTATAACAAAGTTATGGATATTTATGGTCAGATTTTTCTTTTTCAAAAGTTTTGATGGATAAAAAATATGCATAAGTTGTTCATATATTTCTATTAACTTATTTATTTAATCTTTTTATATCAATTTAATTGTAATAAGAGTATATCTAATTGTTTTATTTTTTATTGGTATAAATTTAAATTGTGATCAATGTTGAATGTTTGACAGGCTAGCTAGTGCTCAGAAATGTTTGGAAGCTGCTGAAGTCAAGTAATGAATGTAATATACAAAATTTTAATTTTTTTTCTAAATATTGGATGGGTTACCAAATGCAATATTTAATATTTCAAACTAGAAAAAATGCTGCATTATTTAGTCGATTGTTAAAATTAGTATAATTGTAATTTGTAAATTGAGGCAGTTTACTGGATAATGCAATATTTATAGAAGTTGCTGCATTTTGAACTGGTTGTCACCAATAAATGTAATATATGAAGAGACAATGTCTATCCAGTAAATTGGTATGTAACCTGATTTATTATTTAATGCCATTATTGTTATTTGGGAGGGGTTGAATTTGCCCCCTCCCTAAGGCTGCAAAGAATGGTCATTGGCCATGGCCATTCTTTTTGGTGTCTTAATATTTTTTTTTAAGTTTTTATATTTTTACTGCATGAAATTTATCATTTTCCTAAGTTTTTATTTTTATTTTGTTGTGTATGATAACTTGACATTTATGGTGTAGTGTAATTATTATTATTTTGAGGCATGTGATGCAATGTAATTATTAACATAATATTTTTTAATTATATTTTTTTTCTAACATTATAATAATTGGTGTTTTGTAATATTATTAGCAAGTTGTAATTTAAACATGTTTGTATAGTATTTTGTTCTCGAATTCATTCAATTGTGTGGAGTGTATATTTGAATTGTGATTTAGTTATTACAAATTGAAGCTTAGGTTTGGATTTTGGAGTTGACTTTGACACTTTGTTTGTTTAACATTTAATTTGTATTTATTTACATGAAGTGTGTTTCAGATTGTGTTTTAATTTTGGCATACACTAATTGTTTTTTTGAAGTGACTCTAGTGTGTTTCATTTTGTTATCTACTAGTTGTTGTAGTTGTGTTTGAGCTCTAGGAATTAACCTTGTGTGCAATTTCTTGTTAGAACTTTTACATTCACTTTGTGTGCATGTTTGAAATTAGGCATCTTCTTATTATATCTTTGAACTTTGTGTGAAGTGTGTATGTGAAACATCCCCATATTGTTTGAGTTAACTATGACATCCCCTTATATTTTTTTGTTGGCATTCCATTTTTATGTGTGCTAATGTGAAGTGTTTGCTTGAGCTTTGGTATTTAGTTTGTGTGTGAATTTTAGCATTCATAAAATGTTTGTTTGAAGTGTCTTCTAAACTTCTTTTTTATAGTGTGTCACTTTGGCATCCACTAGTTGTTTGTTGGAAGTGTGTATATTAGGCATTTACTTTGTGGACATCTATTTTTTGAACTTTAGCATGTTCATCTTGTGTGCATGCATAAATTCTAACATTTCCTTAACTTTCTTTGAGATGTATGAGTTAATTTTTATATCCCCTTATTTAGGAAGGGAGAGGGGCGGTGTGTATAAAATAAATTTGTGAGAAGCAAGTCTAAATTATTTTATTGGTCACTTAAAACTAATTTGCTTCTATTGTTTGTTAGGTTGTGTGGATGGATGTGTTTGAACTTACTTCCACTTTGAAGAGTGTTATGACTTTGAAAATCACTTTATGTAGACATATGAACTTTGTTGTATATTTACTTTGTATGTGTAGTGCGTTTTAGCTTTCTATATTCACCTTGTGTTATTGAGCTAACTTTGTGTGAAGTGTGTTTTAACTTTGACATTTACTTAGTGTATTGAACCCAATATTTACTTTGTGCGTGGCTGAACTCCATTTGTGTGAAGCATGTTTAAACTTTATCATTCATTTTGTTTAGAGTTTTGATTTTGACATTCATCTATAGCATGTGTTCATATTTGAGCTTCCACATTAACTTTTTGTAAGAGTACTAATTTTGACATTCGCTTATGTGCATGTTTAAACTTCAACATTTATTTTGTATATGTGTGAGGTGTGCCTTTGAACAAATTGTGTTCAAATGTGTTTTAGCTTCATATTCGTTCTTTGTAAAGACTATAAAATTTTGACATTCACTTATGTGAATGTTTAAACTTCATCTTTTACCTTATTTGTGTGGATAGCATCTTTCTATGTACTATTGTGAAATGTTATTTGACTAACAACCACTTTTTTGTGTTGTGTTTTGGTGTGCATTTATATGTTTGAACTCTCAAAGTCACTCCATGTGAATGATGTACTAACTTTAGCATTCACCTATGTTGCTTGTTTGAACTACAATATGACGTGGGTGTGAAATTTGGCACACTTTGTGTGTTTGTACTTTGTAGTATTTGAACTTGAGTGTTTACTTTGTGTGTTGTTGAAGTAACTTTGCGAAACATTTTTAAAGTAGTCATGTGTTCATTTTTAAAGTAGTGAGCTGAATTTAGATATGTGGAATGTGTAAATTGTGTCTAGACAAACTAGATGTGAAATGTGTTGTAAGTTGAAATATCATTTTATGTTTTTAGTTTGGCATGTGTGTATAATTGAACTTTCACATGCACTGTGAAAACATTAATTATAAGTGTTCAAAAGTAATTAATTTTTTATTTTTAGCATTCACTTTGTGTGAATGTTTGGATTTTGGCAACCTTATATTATATTTTTGAGGTTTATCTTTAGTGTGCGATTAAACTTGCTATCTTATTGGGGGAAGGAGAAGAGTGTTCTTGAACTCATTCTCGCTTTCAAGAGTGTTCTAGTTTCAACACTTTATGTACGTGGTTGAACTTTGGTGCATTTACATTGCATATGTGTGAAGTGTGTTTTGTGTAGTTGAGCTAACTTTATATGAAGTGTTTGCTAACTTTGGTGTTTACTTTGTGTGGAGCTTTAGTGTTATCTTTGTGTGTGGTTGAACTATGTGAAAGATATTTGAATTTTGTGTGAAGAGTTTTAATTTAAGATTCATGTTGTGTTTTTATATAGGGATGTTTGAACTTCAACATTTATTTTTGTGGAAATTTATAAACTTTAGTGTATGTCTGTTTTATTTTTGAACTTTTACATTCACTAACTTTGACATTCACTTGTGTCATGTGTGTTAAACTTTGTCATGTTTGAGAAAATTCCACATGCAACATGTTTTCACTTTAGCATATTTTATACTTTTAGCATTCAATTTGTGCGTGGTTATACTTTTTTAGAGCATGTTTGGAACTCACTTTTATTTATTTTCCTTTGTGTATTTTTGAAAGATAAATTTGGCATTTACTTTCTGTGGTGTTTGTTTGAACTAACTTTGGCATTCATTTCATATGTGTGCATGTTGGAAAGAACTTTAGATTTAATGTGAAGAGTTTTAATTTGAGATTCACATTGTGTTTGAACTTCAACATTTACTTTTTGTGGAAATTTATAATTTTTGGTGTATGTATTTTATTTTTGAATTTTTACATTCACTAACTTCGATGTTCACTTGTGTCATGTGTGTTTAATTTTGTCACTTTTGAGAAAATTCCACATGCAACATTTTTGCACTTTAGCATATTTTATATTTTTAGCATTCAATTTGTGTGTGGTTATACTTTTTAAAAGCATGTTTGAAACTCTTATTTATTTTCCTTTGTGTTTTTGAAAGATAAATTTGACATTTACTTTATGTGGTGTTTGTTTGAACTATCTTCGACATTCATTTCATATGCGTGCATGTTGGAAAGAACTTTAGAAATCACATTTTACATTTACTTTGTGTGAAAATTTATAAACTTTGCCATGTGTGTGTTTATCTTTAATCTTCTATATTCACTATTTTGACATTCACTTGTGTTGTATGTGTAACTTTGTTGTGTTTGAGAAAATTCCACACACAACATGTTTGTATTTTAGCATTCAGTTTATGTGTGGTGCTTTTTTCTAAAGCATTTGGCTTATTTATTTTGATTTGTGTGTTTTTCAATGTTAAATTTGGCATTTATTTTATGTGGTGTTTGTTTGAACTTTGTCATTCATCGCACATTTGTGCATGTTCGAAATAAATTTGGAAGTCATTTTTTTAATCATTTTGTGTGGAGTGCATGAAAGAGCTTCATTTAACACTTTGAGTGGAGTGTGTATAAAAAAATTATTAATGGTCACTTTTTGTGCATGTGTATGGTTATAACTTTATATGGTGTGTGTGCATGTGTGCACACATCTGTATGTTCTTTAAATTTTAGAAATTATTTTCTTATCATTTTGTGTGAAGGGAATGAAAGAACTTCATTTCACACTCAATGTGTAATGTGTGTATAAATAAATATTAATGATGTTCACTTTTTGTGCATGTGTATGGTTATAACTTTATTTGGTATGTGTGATTTAACCATTTTTAGCATTCAATTTTGTGGTATGTTTGAAATAATTTTGATAGTCATGTTTGAATGAATTGCAAGTATGCTATGTTTATTCTTAGCAACTTTGACATTAACATTGTGTGTGCGTGCATGTGTGTGGGTGCATTTGCGCATGCGTGTGGGTGTGTGCATGTGTATGTGTGTGGACATGTGTGCATGCAAGTGTATGTGTGCTTCAATGTGCATTGTGTGTGTGGGTGTGTACTTGCATGTGTGTGCGCATGTGTTGAGTTTTGGGTGTTGTGCGTGTATGGGTGAGTGTGTATGTGTGTATGCTTATGTTTGTGTGTTTCTAATGGGTAATTGCAATTTTCATTTCTTTAAAACTAGACAAAAGTTGATTGTCTTGAACAGTTAGAGGTTTTGATAGTATGTGCCTAATGGGTACTTAAAATGTTTATTTCTTCAAAATTGGAAAAAAATCAACTATGTTACATCTAACTAGAGGTTTTGATAGCATTGATAACTATTATAAAGGTTAAGGGGGTTCTTCAAACCCTGAAATCCTTCAGCAAATATAAATTAAATACATTTTTGGAGGTTCAAATATTTTGTTATGTTGAAACTTTCTCAAGTTTTTTGGAACACCAACATTCCTTGATTATTTTTAGTTAGGCTACAAAGCTATGAAAGATTAGGAGGTAGTAAGAAATGTTTGAAAGTTCATTTGTTACAAGTGGATTAGTAACTATTGACATAGACTAAGGCCATTTGGTTCCCAGTTGGGTTGGAATTGTCAACAATAAATATTGCATAGTTCCCAAATGGAAAGGAACCAAATGAATCATCAATAAGGTGACCACATGTTAGATCCTTGACGAAGTGACCTGGCAATACATGTGTTATTAATCATAAATTTCTTAGAGAGTTAGAAAAGTTCAATGACATGGAATTATACCTAAAGGGATGGAAGCCATTGAATGATTAACACAAGTTATTTGAAAAAGTGATCAAATAGATGTAATGCTTGGCAATGAATCCCCAAGGAAAAAAGCCAAGAGAACTTAGAATATATTCTTTTTTGAAACATTCCAAATAAACTCAACTTCAATGCCAAAGATACGATTCAATATTTCTCACTTGTATGACAATGGTCACACAAGTGTGTCTTAAGGGACACAATGGCACTAAGAAGCAACTATACAAGACCACAATCGCACATGCAAGGTGATAACATTAGGAGACTAACAATAGATCCATTTACTGTAAGAGAAAACAAAAAATAGTGAGAAAGAAGGCAACTCTCTATTGGTGATTAACACATACCACAATCAAATCCTCACAAAAGACACTAAGATGGGATGAGGGAACTGTTACCCTCCAATCCACATGTGAAAAAGTTGACTAACTCAAGCCTAAATACTCTTGACACTTGTAGGAGGCTACTAACTCAACTATAAGCACATGGCATCTTATCACAACTCAACAACACATGCAGAAACTAGTGACCCTAAATGCTAACCAACTAAAAGGGAAGGTTCAACACACATATAGATGAACATCAAGGGGTTTTGAACCTTACAAGACAACACAATGCTTTACGAGCCTTCTATTGATACAATATGATAAAAGTATTTGGGTTATAAAAATAGAAATTGCAACTTGATGAAGATACTTGAACTTGGAATCCTTAGGCCAGATGCTCGCACACAACAAGGATGTTTGTACATCCTATTGTTGTCCATATGGATAGGATCCACAAAGGTCTCTTTTGTTCTTGAAACTTGTTCACCAACTATACGTACTAAGACAAGAAAAACATTAGGGATGTATAGGAGTTTGCCTTGGTTAAATCCTTGTTGTGTTGTTTCCACCTCCACAACAAACATATAGATATATAAGATAAAAAGAAGCATAATAGAAACAATCCTTGCTATGGAGAAAAACCCCTATAACTAAGAGATCAAATAATAATAAAGATCTATAAATGATAATTGCATATGTATGAGATCAAAGTAAATAGAGAGTGTTATGTAGTTGTGGCCTCTTTCCCAAGATAGTGTTACACATTAGAAGGGTTCTATTGAAAACTACGTCAGTTTGAACTTGAGAATCTTTAGGGAGGTTTGCATGTTGTGCTCTCATTTGACCAATTTCATCTCGTATCATCTTAAAATGGAAGCACTTCCATCTTGATAGGTTTAGCACCCTCTTTTAGTACATTTATCATGATAGACTTGCATTTAGGATGCATTCTGCACTTGATTTCTTCATTCTAGGTGAAATTAGGGTTAGGATCCCGAGGATTCTCCTTAATTTACCTCTTCCATGGCTCTATTTTCTAGGTAGGATTTAGAAATAGGTCATCCTGGCCTTCATCATGATCATCATAGGATTTTGTGCCTCTCCTTGGCACTTTGTCCCATTCTGACATCATTTCTAGGTCTCTGGGCATCCCCGGAACCTCCTGTTCTGATTCTGGCAGGATCTGGGCCAGGTCAAGGACGAGGTCGTCCCTGACCTAGGTTAGAGATGAGGTCGTCTTTGACCTCCTTCGGAATTTGGTTCCCCTTTTCAAATTTGGTCCCGGTGGGCCCCAAAATCAATGTCGGGCCTTCGGATCCAAGTGCGGGAAGGTTTTAATTCAAAATTCATTTAATTTTTTTCCCTCCTTAGTTGGTTATTGTGATTGGATCATAATTCGAGGTGAAATTTGAATTATGGGTCCTCACATTGCTCTAGGAGCCTCACCTTGAAACCTCTATATAAAGACTCTCATTTGCATTCATTTTCACCAAGCAATTTCATGATCAAGTATCCATCAACTGGAGACATAATTGATTCAAGCAAGCAAGAGATGGTGAAGTGAGGATGCAAGATTGCAAGAGGATGATATAGAAGATCAAACCATTGTTGATATCAAGCATCTTTATGAGCACACCATTGTGAACACCTATTTGGAGCAAGAGAGATCCTTTCTTCCTTGATCCACCATTGCCAACATTCAAGCATTCAAAGATACAATCATGGGGTAGCAATTACGGATTATGAGTTTGGTAGGAGTACTTTAGCCTTGGGGGCTTGGTATGCTTTCCTATCTCATTCAAATCTATGCATTATTTCCTCATACATATTCATGCTAGGGTTTTAATCTAGAGGATTAGATCTTGGCATTACACTTTCTATACACACACACATTCTATTTCAATCGGCTATTCGTGGAGGTGGAGATCACCAAAACAGGGGTTTGACTAAGGCAAACCCCTATATAGCCACCCCCCAAAACACCATTTTCAGATATCTACAGTCGTTGTTTCGAGAATTGGAGGGCAGATCTGAGTACCATTTTCGGCGAACTTCTGAGATTTGCAAACAAAGTCAAAGTCGACCTTCAAAATCTCGAGGTAGTCTTTGACCTTTTATCAGGGTCAAAGACTACCTACTACCAGAAAGACAAATTTTTTTTGGGTTTTCTCTGTTTCAGTTTTCTGGTCTCGGATCTGGTTGCAGAATCTTCCGAAATTGCGCACAGGCTTCAGAAAACAAGTATTTCTAAATCTGTTCCATTATGAGGTATGTATCTTATCTTAACTGATTTTCAAGCATTTCCAGATTTACATTACTTATGCAATTCCAATTCAAAATAAAACAAATGAATAATAGGTGAATGATAGATGCATTGTTAAGGCTCCATTTTACCATTGTTCACATCCCAAATTCGAACTTGACTACTAACCCTTCATCCTTGTAATGTATCTAGTTAAAATAGTTATATTCCTTTCATGAATTTTGTCATAGATGTACAAGGAATGGATAAGTATGATGTTGTGCCTCTTGTGGTTGAATTTTGTCCTTGTTTATTTTGATCTGAGTTAGATTATATTGATATTATTATGTGATTATTCATATATTATTCTTTTGTATTGTTATTCATGTGATGCACTTAGTTACAATTATATTCTTTGACTTTGTAGATATCACTATTGATGTGGATGGTATTGTGTATAAGGAAAAGAGAAGCAATGCAAAGGGGTAGATTACTCCTTTTCCAAATTGCACACTCAGAAATAAGATATCCCAATAGGCTTAAGTGATGACCTAAGTGTTGAATGTGGTAGTAATCCTTCAAAAATATGTAATTTGAAAATGGAAAAGAGGAAAGATGTAATGTAGGCAAAATAGAGAAAGAGAGACAAAATTGGAAATAATAGACTGATAACTAACTATAGAAACTATATTTGAGGTGAATCGGGGTCCAAACTGTTGTACCAACCCGTGATTTAAGTTTGGGTTGGATTCATAGGGTATATACCATTTTAGTTGATCTATACTTGACACTCTTGATTGTAACTCTCAAGAGTCCTTTGACTGTTTCCAATCTGTCTAGAAAAGATTTGATTTCTTTGTAACCTATTCTTGCATAGAAAAATGTGGAAAAAGTTGGGCAAAAGGGGTTTGCCTTGGTCAAACCCCTATTTAGGAATCAACCTTGAAAATGAAAGGAAATTGCATAAAGAAAAGTATGTAGATAAAGAAATGTTTGATTTACCATGCATAAACCCTCATGGACGGATGTAGGAATTGCTCATACCGATGAAGATGTTTGAATGTGCTTGGAATCAATGAGTTGACCTTGAAATGTAGAATAGGAATCAAGGATGCCCTAACAAATGCACAAATCTATGAATGCCACTCCTAGATCTTCCATGCAGATTATGCTTGATAATCACTTGCAAATGAGAGATGAATGTACATTTAGCCACCACTTTAGCCGAAGTGAGAGAAACTCACGCTCATAGTAAAGTAGATCAATGCATAAGACCAATCTTTTTAAGGTCAAGGAGATAGAGAAACATCAAGGCCCCAAGTGCCTTATGTCCTCATCAAATCCAAAACTGAGAGAGAGAGAGAGAGAGAGAGAGAGAGAGAGAGAGAGAGAGAGCTACTAGCATAGTAAGGTATTGCCTTACTATGCAAATAGAAAGCATTGTTACAAAAGATAACATTGACAGTCTAACAAGTTGTGTTATGCTAGTCGACCCATCAAAACAAAGGGATTAGTCCTTAAGGAAAGCATTGTCTCTGCTAAGGGATCCTAAAAATTCGATTAGTCCTAAGGAAAGCATTGTCTCCATTAAGGGACCTGTTGAATGATGCATAGGGGCATGATAATTGTCTCCTTTAAAACCTATTTTTCTATTAATCAAAACATTTAAATTAAACCTTTCCACTATAATTGTGGAGTTCTAAATGCACAAACACACTCACAGGTCTAATATGTACAGTATGCATAATGAATTTGGATTTATCAAAACGTACTAGAGAGAATAATATACCAATTATGGATACACCGTCCATACATGGATGATATTGGCTCAAATATGAAAGGTCGATGAAACTATGTCCCATGCCACTGTCATAGATATAAACACACTCAACTCTTGTAGCTCAAGTGGAATGTGTCTGTACCTATTCATTGAAATGCCCAAACATCAAGTGCAATTTCTAACAATATAAGTAGTTGAAACACATGAACATACATGATAGCAAACAATGAAGGAGAACAATACCATTGTGTGGACCTCATGATAGAGTAACTACGACTTTGTCTCACTCTATACAATCACATCAAACATAATCCATAACAATTATACGAGCATAACAGTGAACATCATCTCATTTAAATTAACATTGCTTTTAAATTAAATATTTCATTTAAATATGAAATATTATATAATCATTTCTTGCAATATGAACATATATTAGTACAAATCTCCATAAAAATACCCAACAACATATAATCCACAATATAACAGATATCCATGATAACCATCATAACATACTAATCCAATTTTATCAAATGCAAAATACCCCATATATCACCTTGAAACATCATCATGTAGATATCATTAAAATATTAATAACAACATAATCTAACATTTAAATCAACAATGATACTAGTAACCAAAATAATGTACAGTAATCAAATGCATCGCATAGTGCAACCACCTGATTACATCTAATAGATAATACAATCCTATAGATGCCTCTAAAGGCTTACCTGTGGAGATCAAGCTGGTCTCTCCTAAGGGTAGCTAGATTCAACCTCTTGACTATGAAGGTATTCCTTTCCAGTGTAGAAGGTGTTTTAATATTGGTCATGTTGCGACTAATTGTGCTTTGGGTAAAACCATATGTTCTGTGTCTTGGTGGAAAGGAGCTTCTTCCCAACACTACACGGTTGTCAAGAGTTCTTCTCCACAATGTTTTTTCCAGGTTGGGGCTTCCCCTACTCCTGTCGCTCCTGTCTCTTCGACTATTGAGCCTCCGGTGGTTGTGACAGTCTTATTTGATAAGGAGGCTACTGACCACATTGTGTTGTCTCCAACTTCTGCTGGTTCCGGTGTGTCTATCTCTGAAAGTTCTTTGTTGGAGGACTCTTGTCTTCCTATCGATTTGTCCACTGTTGTTGTTCCTCCTGGCCCTATTGTGTCCCCCTCTTTTGTGGGTGCTGGCTCTGGGAGTGTTATGGTTGCATTGAACATGATAGAGTCACAGAACACAAGATTGGGCAGCAATGCCAAACATTTGTAAGAGTCACCATGAAACTAAAAAGGGAAAACCCAAATGGGGAAATCATGAATTCCAACAATAAATCCCAAAATGGAGCTCATTTCAACAATAGATCAAATGTGGTGAATGCCACAAATAGATAGATAAGGAAGTTCTAGTGACTATCCGTAGCATAAACAAATACAAAAAATTCAATGGTAGCCCACACAATACGTGGAATAATCCACCAAGAAAGTAAAATAAATCACCAATCATGAAATACATTCATAAAATATTGTGACCAATATCAGTCACATAAGAGGGAGTAACCACCACATGGTATCGAGGAACACAACATCTCAACAACGTCAGAGAACATACCCAAACACACCAAATAGTGAACCATCAAGGATCTCAATCATATACATCACCATAATTTGAACAAATGCAACAATATTGTTTCTTAATTTACATTCTCTTACCTTTTTCCATGAAATGCACTAATTCCACTATGCAAGATCTCAATTAGAAGGAGGTCTAAGAACAATGTCAAAATATATACAAGAAGCACAACTCAAGATTACCAGAAACACATGCGTGAGGGTAATTATAACCACAAGATGGTAATGCACATGGTCAAATCATGGGACTTGGGTCCTCGAAGGGTGTTCAACATGCTCACACAAGAGATTATACAATGACGGGTCAAATAATGATTGAACAACAACCACGAAGGTTCTTCCCATATCAAAGATATGTATAACATGTACCAAAATTTGGGTAACAATATAACACAATCTACCTCAAAAGGTTATGGTGACAGTCTCAACATCACACAAGTGACAATTAATCTTTGTAGTCACTATGGCCTTGTTGCACTCAACATAAGGTTATAAAGAAAAAATGCTAAATACACATGATTCCATTGAATAGAACAATTTCACAAGATGCTTAACAACCAAAAACACATACTTTTCTAAAAGGATTAAAAACCATGTAATTTGGGAACATTAGTCATTAACCCAAATGATCTATTACAATTGATAATCACACTTCTCATTACCAATGAATGTCTCTTTTCATAATTACTATGGTGCATAACTATCACTCTACAATAAAAAAACATAGCAATGCAAGAATTAAGATTTTAATGCATATAAAATATAAATCATTTCATTACTCTCATATTAATGTAATAATCACTAAAATACAATGCACCACACTGCAAAGAGAGTCAAACAATAGGCACTCAAAGCCATGCATGGATACCAATCAATAACTCTACCCAAAGAGGGGCACACAAGCAAACAAGATACTTAAGGACAATATAACACCTAAAATAATCAAGAATCAATATATACATATCAACTATCATGCTATAACAAATGGAAACACAACCATGGTTTCCAACAAGGCATTCATGCACTTAGACCACACAAGGGTCACAAAACTATCCAAAACCAAGAGAAACAAACCAACCATATGGCCTAAAGTGCTCTGAAAAGGTCCACAAACAAGGGTATCATCATTCCAAAATAGGTACAAATATCTAGGAGGTACTCTTCCTTCACCACATGTTACTTCGGTTGGTTCTTCCAAAACACTCAAGAATGTCACACCTAGGCACCCAAGCAACAAGCTACCACTAGCTCACTACACTACACATGCACACTCACACACCAACATCATCACCTATGTGGGAAACATATACCAAGAGATCTTAGCATATAAACATGGGATCTGATACCTGAGTTAATGCTCGCCAACGAACCCATGGAACAAAAGGGTTAAATATGCACTTAACAAATTTTTTTGAAACATGAAAAAGCATCATGTAACAATGTGCATCACATAACCTTAAATATCTATACAATACAACATGCAAGATAATACACCATGATTGTCACATGATTCTGCACATGTGGAAGACTACAACACTTCCAAAGGTTCCAAGACAACTCAATCACATACTTGTAACAGAGAACACACATTCATGAATCACAAGAGGCTAATAAAAAAGAATCCACGACTAAACAAGATGAGACTAAACCATCCTCAAAATCCATCTAACTTATATTCATTTTAATCCCAAAGAAAATGTTCCTAATATGGTTAAACATACATGTTAATTACCAACTAACCATAAGCATACACAATAAGACAATAAATGATCCTCAAACAATCATGTAGAAGTGGATGGCTCAGTAAGAAAGGAAAGACAAAACCAAGTTGCCACATAGGAACCATGCTAAAAAAAATGTTGATTCCTAAAATTTGACTAAGTCTAAAATTTCCTAAAAACTCTCAAAATATGGAATCTTTATTATAATTCCTATGAAGCTAAAACCAATCTCAAACATCCTGAAAGTATTACATAAAATGTTAACTTATACTTAAAGGTTACATTTTATGTACTGCCCTAGTCCTGAAATTGGACTAAGAAGGCATGGAAGACATTTAATATCTCATAGGAAACCAACCCAAAATCCTAACACTTCATTTGACCTCCAAAATTGAATGGAAAAATAAACTAGGTGTGGACACTAAAAGTAGACATATACATTGATTGAGGCTATGGAGATGCCAATTCGGATTGGTACATGTATGAGCTGGAAAAATTCTCAGACCGGTGAGTTAGAGATATTATTGCAAAATATAGAGACATGGATCCACACATACATTGATCCACATAGATGCTGATTCATGAAATTGGTAAAGTATACAAAAGCATGAAAATTGAAACCTAATCTTACACCAACGTACGATAGGTAAATATCTATCTCCACACTAGGGAGTACTAGATAGCATAGATTGAGGAAATAATCACTCAATTGCATCAATAAATACAACATACAAAAGTATAAATGGAACTAAGATAAATACCAATAATATTAGTGCATGAACATGTACATATGCATATATCAATGATACAAGAAATAAAGGATATATAATGGGAACTCAATGCTCTAAATCCTTGTAGCTAGAGGAATCTCGTCACATCTACACTTGTCCCCAACAATAATAAAGTGCAAAACCACCCTACCATGTGGAACCCTTGGGCGCACCTCACCGTGCTTGCAGAGATAGTAACATGACCACAAGCACAAGATGTACACACAAGCACAACAATGTTCTTTAATTTTCTTAACCAATTCCAAAACTTAAATCTACTGATAAATAAAAGTAAATAGAATAGAATAATCACACATAGAATTATAATACCATGATTTTTTTCAAGGAAAACCCTGTTAAGGGAATAACCCCGGTGGGAATGATACCCACAAACATCTCACTACTATACTAATAAGTACCGTGTTAAAGGTATAATTACATATGAGAGGAATGCATCCGCATTCAGGCTTATAACCTAGATCTTATAATTCAATTACAAAATATAGATTTGGTCCCCAGTCAGGTTCACTGATCATATACAAATTACAATATAGAGAGGACTTATAGTCCCAAAACTAAATTGGCTAGTAGCATCAATAATGCTAGTATAATTCCAATGAATCACCAAGAATATCATAAAATTTTATTTTTCACATCAATATAGCTTGCACATCATCACATGAACATCCATACTTTTCACATCAAAAACTATATTTTATATATGAGATCGTAAGCCCAAAAACATAAGTCTATTGGTCCAAAAGAAGATAACAAAACATGTGTAATCATTCACACCAAAACATGATTAAAACATTAAATCAAAGATTTATAACCAAATACAATATCCTATGATGTAGAATCAATCATAATAAAACACCAAAATGATGTTCCAACTTGATTATCCAACTGTACTCTGATCAGTCATACCAAAATGCTTTGTTCCAACCCAAAACTGTCAACTCGATATTCATCAATGAATATCTCATCCATACCAAAACTCTTGATTTTGTGAAGATTTGATTAGATAAATTAGGATGGCTACTTATATTCTCTACCATCGTAGGATGTAACTCTTTGACATATGTCCATACCAAGCTGATCTATCTGAATGCGTTTTGTTCTTCTTCCAGTACTTCAAAAATTTATGCATCAAATCCTTCGATAAACTATCTCAACTAAAATATGACAAAGATTGATGAATTTAGTTGTGATCAATAACTTGTTCTAACTTATTGTCCATCAACATGTTGACTTTTATTTTTTCTTTAGCCTCTTCTTAGCTTCTTCAAGTAATTCTTTCATTTCTTTAGTTACAACTACAAGGAATATCTTGGCTATGGATTCTTCCCTTATTCTTTTATTTTCCTCCAAAGATGCAAATCTCCTCTCTTCCAACTTACCATATAAATGATCAAGTATCTAATCCTTTATTTCAACCAATGATCTATTGAATTTATTTAAATGAGTAATTACACCTTGTTCAAATATTCTTCTCTCAACTGATACTCCTAAGAGTTAATTTTGTTGTCATTAGTTATGAGGAAGTCATTATGTTTGTCAAAGTTATTTGGTAAGGAAGAAAAGATAAGTCAGTAAGGCAAAGAAATAATTTGGTAAAAGGAATTAGTAAATAGGGAATTTCAATAAAGAATAAGCAAGTATAGGCACCAAGTGAGGTAGAACTGAGCACCAAGAAGAGAACTTAGTTACTGAGATAAAAAAAATGTGTTACCTAGTAGAATAGCTCGACACCAAATGAATTCTAAGTACATTGAACCTGGACATCGATTAGAAAATGGTTTACCAATCTCAAGGAGATCATATAATAGAACATTGGAGATTGAAATCTAATGATTACATGTGATTACAAGGCGAGATCAACCAATAAGAATTAAGGATGAAATATGCATTGGAAGTGTACCCAATGCTAGCACCGCTTGAAATGAAGATTCTATAACATCTAGCACTGCTTAAATCTTGTATATAAGATGATCAAAGTATGAAGATCATTAAGGTGGCATATGCATGCGTGAAGAGAAATTGGAGATTGCATGTATGAAGTAGATCATAGTAGAAGGTAAATAAGCAGTGAAGCTACTGATTATTAAGGAACAGTCAGAAATTGAGAGCTACCAAGTATTGAATTGATAGTGTGATGGATACACAATATGAGGTAAAGAGTTATTGAGCACATAGAGTCTAAATAGAATTTGTTGATTCAAGTTTGACAGACATTTTGTTATTACTGATTAAGGAGTAGTCAGAATTGTATAAGTCTCTTAACCGAGCAGATCCTAATAGATCTTAATTGTAAATCCTTTAACTAGGTACAATTATTAGATTAGAGTTGTGAAATCTCTTAACATCGTAGACTTAGCAATCTTTATAACTCTTATCTAGGTTAATAATCTTAATAGGGTAAGCTATCAAAAATAGCTAAACATTGTAGCTCTAACCGAACAACTTTATTCTGCAGTAGTGAAGTGTTGTGGGTGTCATCCCCACTGCAGTTTTTATCCTCTAACAAGGATTTCTACGATACCAAAATAATTGTATTATGTGTTGATGATTACATGGTTTATTTATTTCATGTGATGCATACAGATGTTAAGGAATCAACAAATGAATGTGAAAATAAGTTTAAAATTATTTTTAGAGTACTGATTTACCCCTCTCAGTACTTACCTTTCCACACCTGAATCCAACAATTGGTATCAGAGCTCAGTTTCTTATTAAGGAGTTTAGTTACTTGAGAGGAAAGATCTGGAAAGATGGAAAGCTAAAAGTACAAAAGAATAATTGAAAGTATGGAAATGGAACTGAAGATGGCCAATTAGCAAATTGAAGAATTGAGTAGGAAATTGAAACATTCAATCAGCAAAAGGAAAGAGCTTGCACTACAGTTGAAAGATACTCAAGATCAAGTTGAGGAACTTGAAGAACAATCAAAGGGAAGCATGTATGATGAATATGATGCACTCATATCAAAACTAGGTATCTAAAAAGAATAAGAACCTTTTTGATCAGGTCAAAACACTGAAAAGAGAATAAGAAGCATAGTCGGTAAGGATGTGTGAAATCATGGAACAAAAAGGAAAATTCGAGGATGAAAAAAGAACTACTAAAGAAGAAAGAAGAAAAATGAACACAAGACTAGATGAGAAAGATAGGGAAATAACAAGGTTGACAAAAACTCACTACAACTTGACAGATCAACTTGTTATGGAAAATCAAGATCTTGCTAGGAAAGTCAATGAGATTGCAGAATTGAGATCTGTGAATGAATATTTGAAGAATGATCTGAAAAATGAGAGATGCTAATGAAATCCTAAAAAGAAACAAAGAATCTTTGAAGATTCTAGATGAACAAATAAGAAATCAAAGGAAACCAAATACACTTTTGGACTCGGTTCCAATGCAAATAGTACTATCAAGCTAGAAGGGTGAGTTCTCAAAACAAGCAACCAACCAAGATAAAGTAGCTACCCCACTGAAGTCTAAGAAGCCTACATGTTATCATTGTGGGAAACTAGGACATAAAAATAACATCTTAAGAAGTAAGAGAGGTAATCCACCAAATTCTCCTAAGTTTAAAGGTCATTGTTATAATTGTAATAATTATGGACATAAGACATTTGAATGTAGATCTAGAGTTGTGAACACTCCAAGGAAACTAAGATTTGAAGGTTACTATAACAACTGCAAGAAATATGGTCACAAATATGGAGAATGCAGGTCACGGAGAGAAAATGAGAAATGGGTCCCTAATCGACAGAATGTTGACAACAACTAACAAGGACCTACAATACCATGGGATTATAATACAAGGATTACTTGCACTGCATGTAGAAGATTTGGTCACATTGTTGTAAACTACTTCAGGATGCATGGAATGAACAACAAGAAATCATGGAGAAACACTAGAATGGCTTGTTTCCATTTCCACAGAGCCGATCACCTAGCTAAGGACTGCAAGTACCAAAATAAGGATTCTACTGAGGAGAAACCAAGTGAAAAGACCCCAGTAAACATTGATGAAATTCAAAAATAGATGAATAATTATTGGAGAAGAAATACACAAGATGACAGAACAGAATTGGGAATTAGTAGTGGCACCACATCCTCTAGATTAGGTGCACCTATCTTCACTTAATTGGTCAAGGTATGAATAGGAGCTGACAACCTAAAGTTTATCTTAAATCGATTCCTAGATTTAGTGCCAAGATCCATATCAACATATCTAGATGCATTTGGATAAGAGTTGTGAAGCTATGAGTTCATATGTTGATTGGTAAAGTATTTGAGTTATGTCACTACATTCAGTGAAGCAAAGTATAGATCAGTTAAACAGTAAAATAAAGTTAGGTAAAGAGAATTAAATGCATATTATAGTTGTTGGAAGCCCTAACCTAAAGGGAAAAATATAAATAGAGGGTTTGTTACTTTATTTTTACTTTACATTCATGCGAGCACATTTGAGCATTGAAAGAGATGAGATCAAAGAAAAATTCTGAGCATCCAGTCGAAGCATTCAGAACATCTACAAGAACATTTGAGGTATTTCTACAGTTCACAGAGATGAATTAATAGATTCTACTTGCTATTATCTTTGAACCCTAGTATTTGTTAAATTATTTTCAAGATCAATGGAACCTAAGATGCATAAGCCAATCGTATTTGAAAAGATTAAACTAGTTAATCCGAAGTATATGCTTCCACTTGCTGTCGCTACAAAATTTGATAAAACTAGAGCCCTATCCTTGATCCCACCAAGAGTCATTTTGATTGAAGATGTTTGCACCTTAATTCACTGTAAGATTGAAGATATATGTCAGGGGGAAATTGATACATCATTCAGGAACTTGTGTGCTAATGGTAATCTGAAGAGTGATCACACGCACTTGCAGACCAAGGGTTTGGTTCATGCAATTCATGCACTAACAATCTTCAAACACGAGTGGATGAGAATCATACTAAGAAGAGTTCATGATCATTTTATGTGGCTTGATGGGCCGATAAAGATAACAAAGGATGTTTTACATATTGTAACTAGATTTTCGGTCAGTGATAGACTGAGGGCCTACAAGAAGACAAATATGAACAAATTGTGAGCTTACAAAAGCTAAATGGGATGGAAGAGGCCTAAAATTATCTACAGTTGAAGACCACGAACTAAAATTTGCATCAAACATAATATCATATAGGATATTTCAATCATCTCGGGTAGATAGTGTACCCTATGGAGCCATGGACATTACATACAAAATTGTGAAGAAGGACATGAAGATTGACTTGTGTGAGATTTTGATGAAACAATTAGATGACAATATGAATACCATTCAAAAGGAAAAGTCAAATACACTAAAGTTTGGACTGTTGTTGGTATGTATATTCTTTTATTTTCAAAAATCATTTCCAACAGTCGGTGAAGTCACATTGAGTGTCAATAAACCCATTGTTTATCAAATTAGTAAATTTATTCAAAGCATGGGTGACAATTTCAATGTCATAATGGATGACTATTTTAGAAAATTTCAATCTAGAATTCATAAGAGGTATAGAATTCCACCTCAGTTAGTGGAAGAGTAAAAAGATGAATTATGTTTTGAAGTTGACACTGATGTATGTATCATAAGGGAAGTAGAACTTAGAATAGAGTGGTTACCACTGATGGGATATGAAATGAATATTGATGCAACCACTGTACAAATAAAAGGACCATTGGAGAAACCAATGGATATAATTGTAACTCGGTATGGAACCTATGAAGAGGTTAAGTAGAAAATAAGAGCAGGAATATTGATACCGAAAGCTATAAGGAAGACAAGTAAAATGATTAATGGTTTATCTGAGAGTTTAGGTATTGTTGATGTTGATGAAGTTGAGGAAGATGTTGCTAAGCCTTCAGTAACAAAGGGGAAGACAATAAAAACTAAGAAGGAAACCCCTAGTTCAGTTGGTGTAAGAACATCTACAAGGTCTACCTATACACTAAGAGGAAAGAAGAAAGTAGAAGCAAAACTTGTGAAGATAAAGACTTATGTCAGGGAAAGCAAGGCTACTAAAATGCTTAGGAGAAAATTAAAACTGCAAAAGGAGAGCGATACTGAGTCAGATGAATTATCACAACTCAAGGTAGCATTGAGAAAAAAGAATAGAATTCTTGATGATATTCTCAAGACATTAGAGAAATATGGAGCCTATTCAGTCATGGAGCAATTAAATTTTAACACAAGGACTGATGAGGAGAAGGACAAGATTGAAGAAATGGTCATTGTCACACTACACAAATTTAGGATTATACCAATTGAGGTAGTACAACATCTTGACAAGGAACTATATAAGAGAATAGATGCAAGATGAAAATATGTTATTGTTGTAGAGAAATAAATGAGGGAAAGGTCTCTTGCAATCACAATCCCAGATTTGACAAAGAGAGGAATAAGAGATAATTTAAATGAGTATTCAAAAAGATTCATAGTGAAGGGAAGAGCATTAAGTATTATGGCCAGTCAATTGCAAGAAGTAAAAAAGGATATTGATGATCTTTGGAGAAAGATCTTTTCCATTAACCAACAGATAATTGAAGGTGTAATAGTTCAAGAAGATAAATCCAAGCCAGTTGGATTGATAACAAATCAAGAATAAGTAACCATAGAAGACATCACCAAACAAAATCCTGATGAATCAATTAAAGAAGATGAAAATGTCATGGCTACTGAGGCCATAGAATTAGAAGCCATGGCTATAGATGATTTGTCTACAACAAAATTGTTGACAAAAGATCTTGTAATTATTCAAGTAATGGATTTTCTAGAGATAGAGGTGACTGATGCTGCACCTACAGAAGCTGAGACTCCTACTGAGCCAACAAAAGATAATAAACCAAAAGAGATAGAGGAAAAGAATACAAAGAAAAAAACAACTCAAGGTCAAAACACAGAGTAGGTGACCCCCACTGAGACTACATGTTAGCAGGAACCAGAGAAAGAAAAAGAAAAGGTACAAGAGAAGAAAGAGGAAAAAGAATAAAATAAGGAAGAAACACAAGGGAATAAATAAGTGAAGAAACCCAAAGAGAAAAAGAAGGAGAAGGAAGATAAAATTGACAAGATTTCAACTCAATCTGATGCGAAGAAGGAATCAAGCTCAAAGGGAAAGTCTAGGAAGAGAAAAGTAGGAAAAGAGGTAGATATCAATGAAGTCATTGTAATACCAAAGGTTGATTACACAACCATGAGCCCTAAGGAACTCTTTGAGATCAGTGACTTATTAAAGAGGAAAGTTGCACAAGATAAGATCCTAGCCAAAAAGTAGAAAACAAATGTGTTGGAGCAGATTAAGAGTATTTTGAATGAGATTGTCCATGAGGAAAAAATCAATGGAAAGGAAAATATATATAGTCAATTGAAAGAACTTGTCATCTAGATCAATCAACAGGAACTGACACAACTGAGTATATGATGAAAGTTCACAAGAAAGACATGGAGACCAATGTAATTGAAGTTCTTCAATCAGTATGTTTAGACAAGGTAAATCTTTTAGAGTTAATCACTACATTCAAACAATAATTGCAAACCATTGTTTCTTTATTTTAAAAGATTTTTTTATTGTCTAATTTCACTAAGGAGATAAAGGAAAGAGATGATAATGTGGAAAAAGAGCTTACCGAGCTATTATCAAAGATTTCCACCAAACGAAAGACAATAACATAATATTATGAGAAGCTAAAGAACTTGATGGGAGTGCAATTTGAATTGAGAAAAGAGGAGAATCGGATCAGGATGGATCTATTATAACTCTAAACAATTTTGTTACTGAACATTGAATCACTGTAGAGGCAAATTCAAAGAGCTAAAGACTTAGTTAGCACACTAGATGTAAGTGCTATGGATAGCATAGTTAGTCTTATAGCTGATATAAGTGAGAAGATAATAGTTTTATAGACACTACAAGACACTTACAAGGCATCATTAAAGAATGCACAAGAGAAGTATAAAAACATTATTGATAAGATCCCCAAACTAGATAATAAGTAAGTATTTTGACATTTTTTGTTAAAAAAGGGGGAATATACATGTGTGATGAAGTTACTCACCTACATGAAATTAAGATCTACTAACATCAATCTAATCAAATACAATGCAAATTTTACTAAAATTGAAATTATAATCTATATTATCCCATGGATCTCTAGATAGAAGTGGTAAGTGAAGCTCTCAGCTACAATCCTCACTAGTGACACCTCTAAAATGAGAAATGATGTTGCTACAATGCTTATGCTATGCTTCTATGATGATTCCATGCTTAATCTAGCTCAAATTGAAAAACTACAACGATAATTGCTCTAAAATGCTCAAATTGCTCTTAGAATGCTATTCAAATGCCTATAATAACAATGCTTTGCAAATGAAATTCCAAGATGGAAATGCTCTCCAAAATGCCTCATACTTATAGTAATTTCCCAAGGGTAGGGGGTGGAGTATTGTAATCATGGTTATCTCATGGTTGAGTCAAAAACTTTGCATTGTCCATAAATGGGGGGACAAATGAGGGGACAAGCCTTTAAATGGTTTCAAATCTTTGGACAATTTAAATGTTTGAGTGATTTATGTCCTTTTGTTCTCAATTTTCATTGGTTGATCACTTTGTTGAAAGAAAATAAGATTTATTAAATTCAATTAATTAATTAAATTTAGCCATGGAAGGGTAATAGGTTCATTTTGATTTTTGATTAAACAACTATACAATTAATTAATTAAAATCAATTATATATTGTTTTTGGCCCTTTTGAGCTTCAATTTAATTATTTAACATCATTATTTAATAATTCCTTTGTTTTAATTGATTTTGTTCAACTTTATTTAATTATGTCCCTTTTAATGCATTTTGATCCATTTAATTTATTTTTGCAATTTTAAAAGTATTTGTCTAATTTTACGTGTCTACAATACATATAAGATTTTGTTAAGTGAAAGGGGGAATATGATTTATATGATTAATAGATATATAAAGGGAAAATATGTATCATATTATGTATATAGTATGAAGATGTATTAGAGTTGTTACTTCAGGGGGAGTAATAGTTTTATCGAGGAAGAGAAATAGACTAGGACAAAATTTTGATATATGAATTTGAAGTTCTTGAAGGTTATAAACAAGAATACCAAACTAATTCAAAAGGGGGAGATCGATACTCCTAAGAGTTAATTTTGTTGTCATTAGTTATGAGGAAGTCATTATGTTTGGAAAATTCATTCGGTAAGGAAAAAAATATACTTCGATAAATAGAGAAAGCATTCGGTAAAAGGAATTAGTAAACAAGGAATTTCAGTAAAGAAGAAGCAAGTATAGGCCTGGAGTAAGGTAGAGCCAATAACCGTGAACCAAGTTCTACCAAGGAACTAATTGAGAAGAGAACTCAATTATCGATTTAAATAAAATGTGTTGCCAAGCAAAATAGGCTGACACTAGATGAATTCTAAGTACATTGAACCTAGACACTGATTAGAAAATAGTTTACCAATCGAGGAGATTGTATAATAGAACATTGGAGATAGAAATCTAATGTTTACACATGATTACAAGGTGAAATCATCCAATAATAATTAAGGATGAAATATGCATTAGAAGTGTACCCAATGCTAGCACCACTTGAAATGAAGATTCTAGAACATATAGCACTGCTTAAATTTTGTATATAAGATGATCAGAGCATGAAGATCATTAAGGTGGCATATGCATGCATGAAGAGAAATTGGAGATTGCATGTATGAAGAAGATTAGAGAAGAAGGTGAATAAGCAGTGAAGCTATTGAGTAATAGAGTATTAAGTGTTGAGATCTAAAAAAGAAGAGATAAAAATGAAAACCCAGAACAAAACATAGACAAAAAGACACAAACAAAAAACTTATAGTGGTTTGTCCAAATTGGACTTCATCCACTATACAAGTAGAAAAATCTCTCTTTTATTCAGAATACTCTCTGTGTATCAATACACAACAGCTCAGATAAAAAAATGTACAAAGGAAGAAGATAAGAACTTCCTCTCAATGCATATCAGAGTAGAAGATGAATGGTTGAAGGAAGCAAAGATTCTTCCATTAAAAACCTAGGCAATGATTGGGCTTTAGCACCATGTTAGAGCCATTAAAATATCCCACTTTAAGTCCAATCAATGATGCAAGAAGAGATGCACTACTTCATACCAGAAAGAAGAATGCTTAGAGATATCCCCAGCAGCAAGCTAAGGTCACTTCTTCAAAATGCTGAGAGAATCTCTACAAAACTTGAACTTCTGATTTTTTATAATGTTCCTTAAAGCATCCACCTGAAAGCATCCACCTGACCCCATCCAATGACATTCAAAGAATGAAAAATCACATCTCCTGCCACCCACATGCAAAACCCAAAAATGCCCGAAAGAAAGCCAAATTCACTGCTAACTACAAAAAATTAAAGAGTCACAAAGTTCCACTCAAGGCCTTTATCTTCTAGTTCAATATATTAATAAAAACATGCATTCTGTCCCAATTGAGGATCGCCATCAATTTCATTCACCCGAGGTTATTTGGCAACAACCTACTTACTATCATCTACCTGATCCCCAAAAATTTCATTGTGAAGCATACTAAGAAAATCATTAATAACAGAATCCGTTTCAACATCTAATTGATCCAAATAACCTTTTTGGATAGTCGATATTTCACACAATGACAAATCTGAAACAAGATAAGAAGCTCCCACTTCAACATGACTCTCTATTACATACAAAGTGCCTAATTTTCGTCCCCTAGCAATTACCAAGGGCCCTTTTTTAACTTTACATCTATTTGATTCAAAACTAATTTCACAACCTTTAGAACCCAATTGTCCAACCGAGATTACATTTTGTTTGAGCTTGGGAATATATCTAACATCATCTAACAACCAACTATATCCATTTTTCAATTTTAATGAAATATCCCATTTTCCAACCACATCACAAGATTCATTGTTACCAAGAAAAACCTGACCGAAGTCATCAATTTGCAGATTTTGGAAATACTCCTTGCACTGAGTGACATGCAATGATGAACTTGTATCAAAAACCTAACCATTAGTTGGAATTTTTTCTTGGGTTAAAATAAGAACATTGGCATCTTCTTGGTACGTTGTGTTGGATTCATTATTGATCACCGTTTCTTGAGTCTTTTTGTAGTTCCAACAATTCCTTTTTATGTGACCTGGCTTGCCACAAAACCAACATTCTCCACTTCGGATCTTGGACTTGATCTTCCTCTATCGTTATTTCTACCTCTATCTTGATCCCTTCCTCTATTCTCAATATTTATAGTAGTCAAGGCATCACCGAACGAGGGCTCTTGATTTTTTCTTCTCATGTCTTCACTGAGAAGAGTGGTTGCAACATCATCAAATTTTAACTTTCTTTTGGCAGCCACTGAAGTACTCACTGCCATCACCACACCTTCCCAGCTATTCGGTAAAGAACACAATAATAAAATAGCCTTGATCTCACCATCTAAGTTAATACCCACAAAAATTAATTGGGTGACTAATGTATTGAATTCATTTAAATGATTCGACATAACTCCCCCTTCTCGCATTTTCAAATTATACAATTTCTTCATGATAAATACCTTATTGGAAGTTGATGCAATCTCATACAAGGATGATAGTTTGTCCCACAACTCCATGGTCTTCTCAGCTGAGACATTGAAGATCACATTTCTAGACATTGATAAGAATATAGTTACCTGAGCTTTCATGTCCATCTTCCCCCAATCTTCATCCGACATTGAACCCATTCCATTCATTTTCCCTTGCAATGCAGGCGATAGATCCTACTTGATAAAAAATGACTCCATTTGCACTTTCCATAGTCCAAAGTTCCGACCTAAAAATTTCTCAATCCTCCATTTTTCTGCTTGGTCCATTACTCTAAGAAATCTTCACCGATTTCCAGAAAATCAAATCGAGCACCAATTGTTGAGATCTAAAAAAGAAGATATAAAAATGAAAAACTAGAACAACACACACACATAAAGACACAAACAAAAAATTTATAGTGGTTCATCCAAATTGGACTACATCCACTATACAATTAGGGAACTCTCTCTTTTATTCAGAATAGTCTATATGTCTCAATACACAACAACTCAATATGAAAAATATACAAAGGAAGAAGATAAGAACTTCCTCTCAACGTAGATCAGAGTAGAAGATAAATAGTTCAAGGACGCAAAGTTTCTGCCATTACAAACCTAGACAATGATTGGGCTTCAACACCATGTTAGAGCTGTTACATTAAGGAATAGATAGAAATTGAGAGCTATCGAGTACTCAATTGATAGTGTGATGGATACACAGTATGAGGTAAGGAGTTATTGAGCACATAGAGTATGAATATCATTTGTTGATGAAATTTTGATAGAAATTTTGTTATTAATGATTAAGGAGTAATCAAAATTATATGTCTCTTAACCGAGCATATCCTAACAAATCTTAATTGTAAATCCTTTAACTAGGTACAATCCTTAGATTATAGTTGTGAATTCTCTTAACAAAGTAGACTTAGTAGTCTTTAGAACTCTTAACCGGGTTAACAATCTTAACATGGTAAGCTATCAGAAATAGCTAAACATTGTATCTCTAACTGAGAAACTTTATTCTATAGTAGTGAAGTGTTGTGGGTGTCATCCCCACCATAGTTTTTATCCTCTAACAAGGATTTATGCGATACCAAAATAATTGTGTTATGTGTTGATGATTACATTTTTTATTTATTTCATGTGATGCATAAAAATGTTAAAGAAATAGTAAATGAATGTGAAAATAAGTTTAAAAGTGTATTTAGAGTATTGATTCACCCTTCCCCTCTCAGTACTTACCTTTCCACACCTAAATCCAACATCAACTTGATCAAATATATGATAGTACTTCTTTAATTCAACTAAAACACCATGCTTAACAACTTTATTCAATATCTTGTCAACAACATTCTCACCTTTTCCTATGCTCATAAGAATATCCTTCAAAATTCTTTCTATAGTGGCTCCTTCAATCCTCATCTTCTTTTTAGATTGATTAGATTCCATAAAAGAATCATCATCATCTACTTTTCTCCTCTCCTTTGGATTGGTACTCTTTTGCTTTGATCTTCTTCTCACAGTCTCAGATTGTGCCTTCTCAACCTTCAGTCTAGATGCCTTCAATGAAGAAGTAGACTTATTTACATGAGGTATAGTAGTTCTTGGAAAAGAGATAGGTGGAGGAGGAGTTACATCCTTATCCACATCAGTAGGTGTAGAGTTTTCCTCAACTTTATCTTTCTCTTCTTGTTGATACTCCTAAGAGTTATTTTGTTGTGATTAGCTATGATTAAGTCCCAATGATTGTCAAAGTCATTCAGTAAAGAATAAAAGTAATTTGGTAAAGAAGAAAAGTCAAGTTGGTAAAGCACACAAGCTATTTAGTAAAAAGGAAATAAAGGAAGGACAAATTTTAGTAAAGGCAAAGGAAGTTTAGATACCTAGAAAGGTAGAATCGAGTACCAAGCACCGAGTTGTACCGAGCTAAAACATCAACCAAACTGAGAAATGAGATAGTTATTGAGATAGAGAAAAATGTATTATTGAGCATGGAAGGCTGACACAAGGAGAATCTCTAGATATATTGAACCTAGACATTTAGCAGAAAATAGTTTACAAATATCAAGGAGATTGTATGACAGAACATTGGAGATCTAAACATGATGATTATGCATGATTACAAGGTGAGATCCACTAATAAGAATTAAGTATGATATATGCATTGGAGGAGTAACCAATGATAGCATCGCTTGAAGAGATGATTCTAGAACATTTCCACCACTTCTAGAATTGTATATAAATGGATTAGAGTGTGAAGATTATAGAAGGAGAGATAAGAGAAGAAGAAGATGAGAGTGCATGTGCGAAGTAGAGATTTTAGAAAGAAGGTGATAAGTGGAGAAGCTACTGAGTAATAGAGCATATTGTTAATGTGATTTAGAGTTGAAGTTACCGAGTACATAATTGTTATTGTGAGTAAAGCATAGTATGAGGTAAACAATTATTGAGCATATAGAGTCTAAAAAGCATAAGTAGATGCAATTTTAACATATAAGTGTATGTTACAGATTAAAGAGTAATAAAAATTGTAAATTCTCTTAACTGAGCAGATCCTTTAATAGGGTACAGTTCTTGGATTATAATTATAAAATACTTTATCAAGGTAGACTTAACTGGACTTTAGACTCTTAACTAGGTTAATACTCTTAACAAGGTAAGCTATCAAAAATAGCTTATAGTGTAGCTCTAACCGACAAATGTTTTTACTCTAGTAGTGAGGTTTTGTGGGTGTCATCCCCACTAGGGTTTTTATCCTCTAACAAGGATTTCTACGATACCAACATGAATGTGTTATGAGTTAGATTTATTGTTAATGCTTTATATGTTTTATGAGATGCATGAAATAGATTATGAATTAAGTAAATGGTTAAGGAAGATAGATAAATTATTTTATAGTACCGATTCACCCCTCCCCTCTCACTACTCACCTTTCCATACTTAGTCCAACAATTGGTATTAGAGCTTAGTCTCTTATTCATAAGTTTAACCACTTGAGAGGAAAGATTTGGAGAGATGGATAGTTATAGGTATGAAAGGATGATTGACAACATGAACATGGAACTGAAGTTGGATAATGATCATATTAATGAATTGAGTAAGAAATTGAAGCATTTACTCATAAAGAGAAAGGAACTTGAAAATCAATTGAAGGACACACAAGATCAGGTTGAAGAAATTGAAGAACTATCAGAGGGAAGTATGTCTAATGAATCTAAAGCTATCATATCAGAACTGACTGAAAAGAACAAAACCCTAGTTGATCAGGTAAAAGAACTGAAAAGAGAGCAAGAAGCCCAATCGATAAGGATGCATGAAGTCCTATAAAAAAAGAGAAAGGTTGAAGATGACAAAATAATGGTTGAAGATGAGAGAAGGGAAATGAATATAAGATTGAATGAGAATGATGGGGAAATACTGAGGTTGACAAAAATTCACTACAACTTGACAAACCAACTAGTTGGTGCAAATTAGGAAGTTGCAAGGAAAGTTGGAGAGATTGTTGAACTGAGATCCGAGAATGAACATTTGAAGAGTGAACTGAAATCAGAAAAATATGCTAATGAAGTATTGAAAATAAATGAAGAATCACTGAGGATATTGGATGAACAGCTAATAGGTCAGAGATAATCAAGAGATACTACATGACTTGGATACAATACAAATAATACTACCGAGAAGGGAGAATCCTCTAAACAAGAAGCCAATCGAGGTAAAGCTACTATCCCACCAAAGACAAAGAAGCCTACTTGTTACCATTGTGGAAAATTGGGACACACAACTAATGTATGCAGAAGCAAAAGAGGCAATCGATCGAGTACTCCTAAGTTTAATGGTCATTGCTTCAATTGTAATAAGTATGGTCATAAGGCATTTGAGTGTAGATAAAGGGTTGTTAACAATTCAAGGAAGCCAAGCTTCAATGGATACTTTAACAATTGCAATAGATATGGTAACAAATATGAAGAGTGTAGGTCACAAAGAAAGAATGTGAAATGGGTCCCTAACCAATATAATGCTACAAACAACTGACAAGGATCAACTATACCATGAGACTATAATACAAGAATCACTTGTACTGTATGTGGGATATTTGGTCACATTGCTGAAAATTGCTTTTGTATGCATGGTATGAACAAAAAAAGGTCATGGAGAAACTCTGGAATGGATTTTTTTCATTGTCACAAGGTCAGTCACCTAGCCAAAGACTACATGTACTAAGGTAAAGCCTCAACTGAGGAACAATTGAATGAAAAAGCTCAAGTTAATATTGATGAAATAAGAGATAAAATGAATAAGACTTGGAGAAGGAAGTCTCAAGATGATGGAACAAAACTTGGAACAACTGATGGCACCAAATCCTCTGGATTGGGTGCACCTATCTTTACTTAATTGGTCAAAGGTACGTGTAGGAGTTGATAATCTAAATTCTATCTTAAATTTGTTCCTAGAATTTGTGCAAAGATCCATATTAGAATATTATGATGCATTTGGATATAAGTTGTGAAGTTGAAATTTCAAATTTTGATCAGTAAAGTGTATAAGTTATTTTGTTCCATTCAATGAAAGGAAAGTGTATTTGGTTATCGGTGAAACTGGAGTCAGTAAAAAGCATTTAATGCAAATTTTATAACTGTTGGAAGCCCTAACCTAGGAAAAACTATAAATAGAGGATGTGTTATTTCATTTTCACCTTACACTTTCATGAGAATTTGAAGCATTTGACAGAGAAGAGACTACCGAATAAATCTAAGTGATCATTCAAGCAAATCCAAGGAGTATAAAGTGCATTCAAGGTATTTTTGGTATTTTTTGAGATGTGTTAAAAAATATAATTTCTATTTAAGTGAAACCCTAGTAGTTGAAGATTATTTCTGAGATTCAAATGGCACCCAAAGTTCAAAAGCCTATTGTTGTTGAGAAGATTGACCCTTCCAACCTGAAATACAAGTTGCCACCCATCATCACCACTGAAGTCAATAAACATGGAGCCCTATCTGCAATTACACCAAGATTTATACTTATTGAATATGTTTGTGCTTTCATACATTGTAAAATTGAGGATATTTATCAAGCTAAAATCGATACATCTTACAGGAATCTTTGTGTTAATAGAAAGTTGAAAGATGACCACACACATCTAAAAATGAAGGGTTTGGTCCATGTTATGCATGTACCGATAGTTTTCAAACAGGAATGGATGAGAATGGTTCTTAGCCAAGTACATGATCAATTCATGTGGCTCAATTCACCAATGAAGATCACCAAGGATGTATTACATATTGTCATAGGATTTCCGGTCAGTGACAAATTGAGGGCCTACAATCAAACTAATAAGAGTAAATTGTGTGAGCTTACTCAAGGAAAATGGGATGGTAGAGGTTTGAAGTTGTCTACTGTTGATGACCCTAATCTAAGATTCACAAGCAAAATCATATCATACTGAATCTTTCAGTCATCTCGGGTAGATAGTGTAGCTTGTGGAGCAGTTGACATTTCATAGAAGATTGTAAAGAATGACATAAAGATAGATCCGTGTGAAATATTGTTGAAGCAACTGGATGAAAACATGAACACAAATAGGAAGGAAAAATCTAATACATTTAAGTTTGGACCATTACTGGTATGATTTCTTTTATTTTTAGAATTTTTTTCCTACAATCAGTGAAGTATTATGGAAAGCATATAAACCGATTTCTATCAAATAAATGAATTTATTAAAAGAATAGGAGAAAATGTTGACATGGTGATGAATGATTAATTTACTAAATTTTAAACTAAGACACATAAAAGGTTTATAATTCCACTCCATATTATGGAAGAATATAAGGATGAGATATGTTTTGAGGTAGATACAAATACATGTATAGTAAGAGCTGTGGAGCCAAGAACCATGTGGCTTCCAGCTATGGGATACAAAATGGATATTGATGCTACATCAATACAAATTGAAGGAATTTTAGAGAAAACAGTTGATAGAAGGGCCACTCGGTATGACACTTATGAGGAAGTGAATAAGAAAATCAAACTAGGTATCTTGATACCTAGGCAATACAAAAGGATAGTAGGATGATCAATAATTTGATAGAAAACTTAGGTATTTTTGTTGATGAAGATGTAGCTGAACCATAAGAGGTTAAAGAGAAAAAAATAAGAATGAAGAAAGAGACCCCTAGTACAATCAGTGTAAGACCATCAAAAAGGTCTTCCTCCACACTGAGAGAGAAGAAGAAAGTAGAGATAGAACCACCAAAGCCTAAAACCTACATAAGAGAGAAAAAAGGCTACTGGAAGGCCTAGGAGAAAATTGAAGCTACAGGAAGATAGTGAAACCAAATCAGAAGATGTTTCACAATTTAAAGTTGTACAAAACCTGACACAAAAATTGAAAGATCTTGATGAATCAATCAAGACACTCAAGAAATATGGCTCGATTATCCTAGTTTGAAACATCTAAAATATGAGAAGAGGAGTGATGAAGAAAAAGACAAAAATGAAGAGGCTATTGTGTTTACCTTACACAAATTCAAAACTACACCTGTTGAATTAGCACCAAATATGGCTGATGAGCTATACCAAAAGATTGATGCTATATGGAAATATGCTCTAGCAGTTGAGAAGCAAATGAGGGAGAGGTCCCTAGCTATTACAGTACCAGACCTGACCAAAAGAGAAATCAAAATGACAAGAGGAAGTTAGGCACCAAGACACCAGAATACTTAATAAAGAGTGAAAAGTAGAGCACTAACTATTATGATCGGTAAATTAGAGGAAGTTCAAAATGAGACTAATGAACTGTGGAGAAAAATATTCTTTCCAAAACAAGAAACAAAGATCAATGTAACTCAAGGTAAGTCAGATCTAATTGATTTGATAACTAATAAATATGAGGTCATTATAGAGGATATAAAAGGTTAAGACCCTATAAAGGAAATAAAGTTGATGAAGATATAATGGCAACCGAGGCCAAATAAATTAAAGAAATGAACATAGATGATTCATAAAAGGAAAGAATTATGGATGAAGATCCTATAATTAAGTAGGTATTGAGTTTTCTTGAGATTAAGTAATCTCAAAGCTAACCAAAGATGAACCAACATATATAACTATCCCCACCAAACCACAAAAGGAAACCACAGAGTCAATAAATCCTACCAAGACTACAAAATAAGAGAAGGAACAAGAAAAAAGGGAAAGTAAAGGACACAAATGAAGGGAAGAAAGAAGAGGAACATGAGAAGGAGGAAAAGAAGAAAGAAGAGAAAGAGAAAGAAAAATAAGAAAAGAATGAGGACACAACTACTGCATAAAGAAGGCATCTACTATGAAAGGAAAATACAAGAAGAGGAAACATGAAAAAGAGGTTGATGTGAGCCAACCTATCATTATTCCTAAGGTTGATATTTAAACCATGATCCCCAAGGAACTATCAAAGTTCGGAGACATTTTGAAGAGAAAAGATACTCAATCTAAACTAATTGCAAAGAAGTAGAAGACTGATGTTTTGGAGAATGTCAAAGATATATTTCAAGAAATTGTACTAGAGGCTAATGTAAATAAAAAAGGACATTGAATAGTGGTAATTTGGAATCACCACTATTTGTGTATGTGTGTGGGGAAAATGTAAGATTCACTCCCAAATCCAAATTCCCAAAGGAGAGAGCCAATTTGATCAACCAAGAGGTTAATACACAATCGAATTAATCTATGAAGAATATGAAAGAAAGAATAAATCCTATACTTCCCTATAGTTGGATCAAGCTTGAAATCTGAAATAATTGAAGTGCAAATACTAACCTTGAATTAGGGTAGATCTGGAAAATGCTGAATTCTGGCTTCTGTATGAACTTTCTAAAGATTTCATCACCTATTTTGGACTGGAAATGTCAAGGCGGACAAAACCCAGAAATCTTTTCTCCAAATTCACACAGGTCGACTTTGACCTTTTAAAAGGTCAAAGACCACATTATTTATTTGAAGTCTGATTCCGATTCTGTTCACAAATCCTGAAAGATTGCTGAAAAGGGTATCTGAATTCACTCTCAGATCTGAGATTTCACACCTGTACCTACAAGAAAATGGGGGTTTTTGGTTGTATGAGGGGTTTACCTTGGTCGAACCCCAATTTAGGAATTAACCTTGAAATTGAATTGAAATATATGGTGCATAAACAAAGTAATTGAAACAAATCACCTCACTTATGTTGAAGTCCTTGTAGAGGATTTGAATCCTCAAATCCACAAGTAAGAATGCTTCAATGAATGTAGGATGTCTCCAATCAATGGTATTTTGATCTTCAACACCAATCTTGATTTGATCTTTGCATATGAGAGGGCTTGAATGAATGGAGAAGGATGGATCTTCAAGGGGGCTCCAAAGATATTGAATCCTTCAATAGCTAACAATGGAACTCCTTGATGTATGAATACTTGAACACTTGAATGCTTGAAGACTTGCTTGCACTTGAGAGCTCTAGATACTTGATTGAGAAAAATTGATGTGAAAATGAGAGAGGAAGGCCTCCTTTTATAGTGATCTAGGGCACACTCCTCTAGATGGGCCACCTTGAAGAATTAAATCCCAATTAGGTCCTCACCTTTAGAAAATATACCTTGATTAAATACCATTAAAGGATTTGCCATTTTGGAGCCCAAAACAGCCGACCCGGAAGTGGAGAAATAACTTTCCTGAAAGCCAAATTACCGGAAAATGAGATTTTGAAATCCTGGTGGGAAGAGGTCAAGGTTGAGGTCGACCCTAACCTAGTCAGGGTCGAGGTTGACTTTGACCTCAAACCCTAACTTTGTCAGGATTTGCAGCAGAGGTTCTAGGAGATGCTAGAGATGCAGGATTTGATATTTGAACAGGACCCAGTGTCAGGAATAGATAGAAAATCCTTAGAATTATGTGATGAAGGACTAGCAAGTCTCATTTTTGAACCCTACCTAGAAAATAGAGCCATGGAAGAGGGAAAATTAGGAAAGTCCTTAAGACCTTAACCTTAATTTCACCTAGAATGAAGAAATCAAGTGCAGAGAAGAAGTGGAAAGCGGGGAGAAAGCCAAATACATGCAAAGACCCAATCAAGGCACTTAACATGACCCCAAATCAATTCCTCAGAGGGTTAAATGCTCTTATCACGGAAGTGCTTCCATTTTAAGATGATACATTAAGCCCCCACTTTAGCAAGAGTATGGACTCGATGCAAACTCTTGGTAAAGGAGATAAAAATAACAAGATAATCTTATCATAATCTAAGGGACAAAGAGAAATCCAAAGCCCCCAGGGACTCAAGTCTTCATCGATTCTTAAATCACAAATAAGAGAGACATCTCTAAAGAGAAAAAGAATAAGTGTGATTACCTCGCCCAATGAGAACTTATGTCCCATTGTGAACCACACAAGAAAAAGGTGCAACTAGAAAGATGGAATTGAACCGCCTAGTGAATGTGGCTACTCACTAGTCAACCCATCAAGGATTTATCCTTAGGAATATTCTATTCCATAAGAATAAATAAAAAACAAAAGAGATCCAGTCTTAAGGACACTTCCGACCTTAAGGGATCACAATATATGTGTATTTGAAACTGGAGGGATCAAAAGATCCTAATATAAATCCATACTTTAAGGATTAGTTCTTAATCCAAAAAGAAAGATTGAAAAGTGAATTTAAAGTGCGTGTCTTCCTCAGGATTTAGCAACTTATGTGCATTACCTTTAGAAGATTTAGCATGTTTTGAATTTTTCATAAGTGTGTGTGTGTAATAAGTGAGTAGAGCATATGCCCCCACGTTAAAGTCATTGTTGACACTTTAACAAGAGCAATGGCTTTAACAGAAACATAAACAACTCCACTGATTATGTTTCCACATCGAGATGCCCCCAGATGAAGACAAATCAAGGGAAATATTACAGAAACATACAGGGAACATGGAAGGGATCTACCTACCATGGGGTCAGTATGATCATAAGATAATATATATATAATATTATTGCAAATGAATTGACATCATTCCCCAAAGGAAGTAGAACTACAATCACAAAGGAGGAAAGATTACGTAAGATATACGAAGGAGAATCTTTTCAGACCATGACATGGAGACCAAAAAGATTTAATGCTACCATATCTCAAATTCAAGCAGATTACACAAGGAAACATTTACGAACAATAGCACAATTACAACATAACATTGAACAATGCATAGAAGAGTAGAGATACATATAGAAGAATTTGAACAACAGTTTTGATTCCTTCATCATCTTGCACCAACTGAGTAACAAGAATCACATAAAAGAATCTAACAACATTTAGCAATCACATTATAGGAGAAGCATAGTACAGTAGGCAAACACACAACAAAGCTACCATGAAGGACAAGCTGATCAAGCATGCGGCCTACTTTCCCCATCTTGTTGTATATCATTTAGGGTAGGTGGGTAACTCACAAGAGGGACTATATCCAATATAGTAGGAATGATAGCCAGTTCCAGACAAGGATCCTCTTGAGAATTACTATGTTCAATACTAGGTGTAAGAGTTAATTGAGATGAAAGCATATTTGGCAAATCAATGTCAATGTCAATAGTCTTAGATTCATCATTAACATTATCAGTATCATCAAGAGTATCTTCTTCATCCAAATTAATCAAAATAGGATCTAAGATACAAATAGAATCATCATAATCATGCATGTGAACATTATTATTAGTAACAATATTATGCATAGGTGTATCCATAGAAAGTAGAGATCTTTTAGCTTTAGCATGAGCACGATGCTTTTTACGACATTCATTAGCAGGTTGGTTACGTTTTGATTTATTTGAAATAGGTTGAGAACTAGGAGGAACAATCGCAGGATCCTTCATAGGTTCTATAGGAAGATCAATAGGATTATCAACCATAGGAGGAGCTATCACAAGATCTTTGATAGATTTAGTAGGAGGAACTTGATTAACAGAACGAGAAGCCCTAGTTAAAGGAGGTGTCAAAGGTGTAGGTTAAAGACCATGATTAAGATCCATAGGAGGTATGCTTAATTGAAGAATCTTACGATGCTTATAGGCTTGATATGATTGAAAAAGATTATCAGGGCGAGGAGGACATGAATTAGGTAAGGAAGGCCAAAAGAAATCTAGAGCAGCACAATCTCTAGGCCTAGAAGGTTGATATAGACTATGATTGATCATCTTCACTTCGCCATCATGGATGAACTTAAGACACTTATGTATAGGTGAAGCAACAACATGCATGATAGTGAACCAAGGAAAACCTAGTTTAACTTGAAATTGATCAGAAGTAGGAACCACAACAAAGGTAGTGTTCACAAGTTTTCCAAAAAGTTCAACCAGTAAAGTAATAGAACCAAATGATGGATAAAGAAAACCATTACAAGTTTGAATCCACACATCTGATGTATCATAGAAGTCACATTGTAAGCTTTTCATAAAAATATTTTCTTCAGTGATAACATTGACTAAGGAGGTAGGATCAACAAGACAACCACGAGTAGGTATCTGAGAAACCCTAGAAGCAATGTAAAGGGGACCATCAGGAGCTTTAACAATCTTAGAGTCATCAAAGGTAATCAAAAGTTCCCAAGGTTGTTTATCCTTAAGTTGTTGTCATGGTTTAGGTTGAGGTTTTACTTTAGGTTTGGGTTTATCTTGAGGTTGAGATAGAACTTGAAGTGAAGGTTGAGGTGGAGATATAGGCTTAGCAACATGCTCCACTTGATTAACGACATGAGTAAGATCATCCATATTTGAATCATATACAATTTCCTGAGTAGATGGTTGAGCAATAGTATTAGTATCATGCGTAGGTAAAGGATTCGTATAGATTTGAAGGTTCTGATTAGGAGGAGAGACAGATTGATTCCCACTACTATCCAGATTATCAATAGATAAAGCTTTAGCATCAATGAGATCTTGGACCTTATGTTTTAAAGAATAACATCTCTCAGTATCATGACCATTTTAATGATGATATTGACAAAAAGCATTTTGATCAAAAGATTTAAATGCAATCAGAGTAGGTAAAAGAGGTTGAATAGGAGGTAAAGTAATCATATTAGTAGCTAAAAACCTATTCATAATAGCATGTAAAGCTTCAGAAAGAGGAGTAAATGTATGATTTAATTGAAAAGTAGTGGATGAAGAAGTGGCATTATGAGATGCAACAACAACCTGATCAACAACTGCATTCACTGGTTTATTTATCTTGACATAATTATTGAATTTTTGAAACTTATTTGGATTAGGAGTAGCATCACTCTTCTCAATGGGAACAAGAGCCATTGGAGTGTTTCTCTTAAACTGACTCACTTCTAATTGTTAATGATGAAGCGCTACACAAAGTTGTTGAAAAGAGGTAAATTTAGTAAGCAGAATCTTATCTCTAATATCCTTTTGCAAATTTGAAATAAACATACGTTGAATATCAATATTAGGAACAGGATAAGAAATCTGAGCATGCAAATGCTTAAATCTACCAATAATTTTAGTTAAATTTTCTTTAGCACTTTGTTTACAATGCATTAAATTAGTCAAAGACACTTGCGGGCCAATATTGTTTTGAAATTGTTGAATAAAGGCATTAGCAAGTTGTGGAAAGGAATCAATTGAATAAGGAGGTAAGGAACACAACCATTGTAAGGCCTTGTCATGAAATGTTCTAGCAAATAGTTTGGCTAAAATCCTATGGTCATGAGCATAATCACTACAAAGGATTTGGAATGTTTTAAGATGATGAACAAGATCTCCCTTTCCATTATAATTCTCAAGATGAGGTATATCGACTTGTTGAGGAACAAGAGTTCAGATAATATCCCTAGACAAAGGACTTCCCATGTCACATGTAGGAATACTAAATTTGTTTTGAGTTAAGGAAGCAAGTTGTTGTTGTAAGGATGATATAGTTTGAGCCAAACTGATGATGGTGGAATCATTAGAGGAAATAGGAGGAGTAACAACATTAGACACACTAGGTAAAGTGTAAGAAGCTGCAGGAATAGAAGACACAACTGGAGGAACACTAGGAACTACAGTTGGAAGCGGAGTGGAATAAGTGAAAGGAACACTATGATATGAAGGTTGTGATGTAGAAAGGGACATAGGAGGAACACTCATAGGAACAGAGGGAACCATCAAAGTCACCAAAGGAGGAGTATAGATAGGAAGACTAGGTAAAGGATTAGAAGGAGGTTCAACACTAGTGATAGGAGTAGTGAAACCTAAATCTTGAGCCTCTTGAGTTAAAGTTTTAACATTGGAATGCCCAAGATGAGTAATACCACGCAAGAGGTTAACACCTTGATCACTATCACAGAGAATTTTCTTAAGAACCTCTATAGCTTGAATAGAATCTTGACCATGGTTTTCTTGAAGAAGCCAATTACCCAATTTATCAAGTTTAGTGGAAAGTTTTTGGACTTGTTCAGGAGGAACCCTTAAAGCATCATCCTCATCATGAGATGAGTGAGAAGAGTTCTGCTCCATAGTAGGATTAGAATCATGAAGAATCAAGTTATCAGTGGGGATCCTAAGGAAAGGAGAAGATTTAGGCTCAAAGGCACCCATGAGTCTACGACTTCTTCTAACTGGAATGTTATAAGTAGGACTAGTGGTAGTAAAGCTCATAAACCAATATAATGCAAATGAACTAAACTAAGAACACATAATGCATGAATATGAAATCTAATTAGCATACAAGATCAATCACAAAGGACAAATCTAATACTAACAAGATAAAAGAAAATCTAACACCCAAAAAAAAGAGAGTAAGCTAGTCGGGTTCACCAAAATGAATAGTTGTAATTTGGAATCACCACTATTTGTGTATGTGTATGGGGAAAATGTAAGATTCACTCCCAAATCCAAATTCCCAAAGGAGAGATCCAATTTGATCAACCAAGAGGTTAATACACAATCGGATTAATCTATGAAGAATATGAAAGAAAGAATAAATCCTATACTTCCCTATAGTTGGATCAAGCTTGAAATCTAAAATAATTGAAGTGCAAATACTAACCTTGAATTAGGACAGATCTAGAAAATGCTAAATTCTGGCTTCTGTATGAACTTTCTGAAGATTCTATCACCTGTTCTGAACTGGAAATGTCGAGGTGGACAAAACCTAGAAATCTTTTCTCCAAATTCACACAGGTCAACTTTGACCTTTTAAAAGGTCAAAGACCACATTATTTATTTGAAGTCCGATTCCAATTCTGTTCGCAGATCCTGAAAGATTTCTAAAAAGGGTATTTGAATTCTCTCTTAGATCAAATATTTCACACTTGTACCTAAAAAAAATGGGGGTTTTTGGTTGTATGTGGGGTTTGTCTTGGTCAAACCCCAATTTATGAATTAACGTTGAAATTAAATTGAAATATATGGTGCATAAACAAAGTAATTGAAACAAATCACCTCACTTATGTTGAAGTCCTTGTAGAGGATTTGAATCCTCAAATCCACAAGTAAGAATGCTTCAATGAATGTAGGATGTCTCCAATCAATGGTATTTTGATCTTCAACACCAATCTTGATTTGATCTTTGCATATGAGAGGGCTTGAATGAATGGAGAAGGATGGATCTTCAAGGGGTCTCCAAAGAGATTGAATCCTTCAATAGCTAACAATGGAACTCCTTGATGGATAAATACTTGAACACTTGAATGCTTGAAGACTTGCTTGCACTTGAGAGCTCTAGATACTTGATTGAGAAAATTTGATGTGAAAATGAGAGAGGAAGGCCTCCTTTTATAGTGATCTAGGGCACACTCCTCTAGATGGGTCACCTTGAAGAATTAAATCCCAATTAGGTCATCACCTTTAGAAAATATACCTTGATTAAATACCATTAAAGGATTTACCATTTCGGAGCTTGAAACAGCCGACCCGGAAGCGGTGAAATAATTTTCCCGAAAGCCAAATTATCGGAAAATGAGATTTTGAAATCTTGGTGGGAAGAGGTTAGGGTCGAGGTTGACCCTAACCTAGTCAAGGTCAAGGTTGACTTTGACCTCAAACCCTAAGTTTGTCAGGATTTGCAGCAGAGGTTCCAAGAGATGCCAGAGATGTAGGATTTGATATCTGAACAGGACCCAGCGTCAGGAACAGACAAAAAATCCCTAGAATGATGTGATGAAGGACTAGGAGGTCTCATTTCTGAACCCTACCTAGAAAATATAGCCATGGAAGAGGGAAAATAAGGAAAGTCCTTAAGACCTTAACCCTAATTTCACCTAGAATGAAGAAATCAAGTGCAAAGAAGAAGTGGAAAGCGGGGAGAAAGCCAAATACATGCAAAGACCCAATCAAGGTGCTTAACATGACCCCAAAACACTTACTCAAAGGGCTAAATGATCTTATCATGGAACTGCTTCCATTTTAAGATGATACATACATACATACATACATACATACATACATAAATACATACATACATACATACATACATACATACATACATACATACATACATATATATATATATATATATATATATATATATATATATATATATATATATATATATATATATATATATATATATATATATATATATATATATATATAGCTACAAGAATTAGTAAACCAAATAAACAAACTTGGTACTAAGACATCAGAATAATTAATGCAAGTGCACATGAAACAGATGGAGACTAAAGTTATTGAAGAAATTCTTCAATCAATTGCACTGGATAAGGTAACATTATTTGAGCTAGTTACAGAATTGGAAAAAGGGTTGAAAGATATTATTTTATTATTTCAAAACATTTGTTTGATTTCCAATTTCACCAAGAACATTAAGGACAAAGATGATAATGTGTAAAATGAGCTAACTGAATAGTTATCCAAAGTTTCAACCTAGCCTAATTCTTTCAAAGTTTATCATCAAAACTTGAGGTAGTTAATGGGAGTGCAATATGAATTAAGAAAAGAGGAGAATATGATCAGAATGGATCTCCTAGAACTCCAAACATTTTTTATTCCCCACATTGAATCATTACAGAAGCATATACAAATGGTAAAAGATTTAGTAAGCACACTAGATGTAAGTGCAATGGACAACATGGTGAGTTTATAAACTGACATTAGTGAGAAGATAATAGTGTTACAAACACTAAAGGATTCTACGAAGGAATCAGTGAAGGATGCACAAGAAATCTACAAATCTATTTTTGCCAAGATCCCTCCACCAGATAAGTAGTAAGTTATTATTTTTGGCATTTTTGTTAAAAAAGGGGGAAATGGAGAAACATAAGGGGGAAATATATTATATGAAAAAGGGGGAATATGTATATATATAAGGATAATAGATATGGAAAGATGTATACAGGTGATGGATGTAGATGTGTACATTAAGTATTACTACATGGGGAGTAATAAGTTTATCGAGATATGGAGATACATGAGCAATTTTGCTAAGGATAAATTATTGAATTTTTTATGACTTTGAAAGTTTTAACAAAGATACCAAACTAATGCAAAAATGGGAGATTGATACTCCTAAGAGTTATTTTTTGTCATTAGTTATGATTAAGTACTAATGATTGTCAAATTCATTCAGTAAATAAGAAAAGTCAAGTCAGTAAAGCACACAAGCTATTCGGTAAAAAGTAAATAAAGGGAGGATAGATTTTGGTAAAGGAAAAATAAGTTTAGACACTGATAAAGGAAGAACTGAGCACCGAGATGTACCAAGATACAACATGAACCAAATAGAGAGATGAGACAACTACTGAGATAGAGAAAAATTTATTATCAAGCATGGGAGGCCGACACAAGGAGAATCTCTAGATACAATGAATCTAGACACTGAGTAGAAAATGGTTTACAAATCTTGAGGAGATTGTATGACAGAGAATTGGAGATATAAACATGATGATTATGCATGATTACAAGGTGAGTTCCACCAATAAGAAATAAGTATGATATATGCATTGGAGGAGTAACCAATGCCAGCATCACTTAAAGAGATAATTATAGAACATTTCCACTGCTTCCAGAATTGTATATAAATAGATCAGAGTGTGAAGATTACAAAAGGAGAGATAAGAGAAAAAGAAGATGAGAGTGCATGTGCAAAGAAGAGATTGAAGAAAGAAGGTGATAAGCAGAGAAGCTATCGAGTATGAATTTGTTATTGTGAGTAAAGTACAATATGAGATAAATAGTTATTGAGCATATAGAGTCTGAAAAGCATAAGTAGATGCAAGTTTAACAGACAATTTTATGTTACTGATTAAAGAGTAATCATAATTTTAAAGTCTCTTTATCGAGAAGATCCTAACAGGTCTTAAATTGTAAATCCTTTAACAGGGTACAATTCTTAGATTAGAATTATAAAATCCTTTAGCAAGGTAGATTTAACTGGTCTTTAGACTCTTAATTGGGTTAATACTCTTAACAGGGTAAGCTATTAGAAATAGCCAATAGTGTAGCTCTAATCGAGATTTTTTTTAACTGTAGTAGTGAAGTTTTGTGGGTTTCATCCCCACCGCAGTTTTTATCCTCTGACAAGCATTTATGTGATACCAAAATGGATGTGTTATGAGTTATGTTTATTGTTAATGATTTATATGTTTTATGTGATGCATGCAACATATTATGAATTCAATAAATGGTTAAGGAAGATAGATAAAATTGTTTTATAGTACTGATTCACCCCTCCCCTCTCAGTACTCACCTTTCCATACTTAGTCCAACACTTGTTCCTTCCTTAAATCTATCATTTTCTCCTTTGCATTTCTGACCTTATTTACAATGTTATCCACAAGTTTCCTTATCTTTTGGGCTCTTTCTTTCTCTCTCATCTCACTATAAACCTTCTGATACTTCTCATAATAAGTTTTGAACATTTCTACCTTTGGATCAATTGGTCTCTTCAACATTTGTTCAACATATTGAAAAAAAAGTTCTAGAATAACCTCATAGCTTATTGACTAAATCCAAATATGTTAGCATGATTGTTAATGAATGTTGTTAGTAAGACAGATTGGATGTTGATTAGAGATGATTGAGTTCTTATATGTTACATTCATGACTGGGTCTGTCAATGATGTCAACATATACACTTTCTGGATAAAGTTAACAAAGTTACAGACACAAATTTTTATTTGGAGAGGTTTTATACTGATGATTTGAGTTTTGCAAATATTTATTAGAATTCAAGAACATGTTCTAATTATGTACTTGCAAACACAGAAAAAGTTATGCAAATATGTTCTAGTTATGCAAAGTTTATTGAAGACTGTTCACAGTGAGAGTTTCCAAGAATTGGTGATAGTTAATTGAGATTTATTGTTTTGGCAAGGTTGAAGCTAGTTCAACGAGGTTGATATGTTACTGAAGAAATGTTTAAGATTCTTGAATAAACATGACATAATCTACTTTTCATGTTTCATGAAGACTTGTGGATGATTTGAAGCATGTTACTTATTTGAGAGTTGACTATAGATTAATAATTCTATGGAAGTGTTTAGATGTATTGAAATGTGTATTGAAAATTATTATTGATGTCCTATATTATTAATTGTAAATTGAGAAAGCCCTTTGGTCAACTCAATAATACTTAGGACTTGGTATAAAGGAAAGGAATTTTATTTGATAAAGAGATATCATGCGGTCATGAGATGTTGTGCGAGCTTTGAATGTGAAATCTTTATGATCAAAGCAGAAGATGATGATGTCATGTTGAGGAATTCAAAGGAAATATATAGGAAAAGAGAGTTGTTGTTTTAGTCAGTTAAACCATAGATGTGTTATCCTGAAGATTGTTTAGTGAAGATAGTCTTGAAGCAATTTGGACAGTGGGTTTAGTTGTCTTCGTTGTGTTTCTCAACAACTCCTGATAGGGTTGGGATCTTTTAGCAGGGATTTAAAAGTCTCCTAACAGGGACTCATATGTACTGATTGCATTGTAAAAGAATTCTAACAAGGTCTTGTTGGAAATTTGGCTAAGTAGGATATTATAATGTTGTCATTATGGCAACATATACTCAACATTAAGACAACATGATCGGAGGAAATAGTTTTGTATGAGCGCACTTGAAAATTATCTAACAGTGATTTCCAATCTTCATAGGGACAGTTTTGATTAGCAATGTTCGCAGAAGTAGGTTCAGTGCATGCACACTTGAACATAGATCATTCTATATATATCAAAGCTATATCTGAGAGCGCAAGTTTGTATGTCATGTACAAAAGAAGATATTAATGTTTTACAAAGGCAGTGTTGAGCCAACCAGAATAGAGAAAAAGATAGAATATAATTATATTGAGTTAAGGGATTATTTTTTTTATCAAAATAATGACTTAACTAATTAGGGATGACATGACGTTAACCCTAAGGCAACACATAATGAATTTTTATTTTGAGGAGAGTATAATGTATTGAAAGCCAACATGAAGTTATTTTTGTAATAGCTTGTATATAAGCAAGAACATGTAATGTGAAGTATATAAAAGTTGTAAGAAATTGATATATGATATGTATGATGTGAAATTGTAAGTTGTAAAGAAGAAAAGAAGCAAGTACTATATATTAGAGAAAAGAACCTACAAAGCTAGATCAAAATAATAAAGTTATTCAGCAACAGTAAAAGGTTTTTGTATCTTACCTTTTGTATCATCAGTTATCATTGTATATTGCATGTTTGGGCAGTGAGCTCATCTTGCAAACATCTTGTTTTGTAATTGAAACTCCTAACAGGTTTGAGGCTTCTAATAATGCCTAAAGTCCTTTAACCAGGACATAGACACTATATATATGTAATAGACTCCTAACAGGATCAACATCCTTAACTAGATACTTTTGATTAGTGGATGGGTTGTGGGTACCATCCCCACCGGGGTTTTCCCTTGGCCAGGGTTTGCTCAAGAAAAAAACATGGTGTTATGAGTTCATTCATTTTATTGCTATGCTTGTTATTCAGTTTACTTAGTTTAGTTTCGTATGCAAGCTTCAAGTTAATTTCATATATCCATAATTGGGCAAAAGTAAAAGTTTGTGAAATACTAATTCACTCCCCTCTCAGTATTTCCTATTTCTAACAATTGGTATCAGAGCACAGTTACTCATAACAAAGTTATTCGGAGAAACCCTAATAGCTTGAGTAAGATCTCTATGGATATAGATCAGTTGCAGAAAAATCTTGATGAAGCTCTTGAACAGATTGATATGCTTACTGAAGAAAGAGATACTCTGAAGGAGAAATATGACAATGCAAAAGGCTACATTGAGAAACTAAAAGAAAAGGTAGAAGATCTGAAATCAAAGAAAGAACCTACAAGTCAAGTCAAGGACTGTAATGAAGTATCAAAACTAAAGAAAGAAAATGAGATCCTTAAACATGAACTAAATATTGTAGATCTAAAATTAAGCTTGAAAGATGACAACAACAAAGATGAATCAAATCTAAAATTTGAAAATATAAATATGAGATCTAAACTTACCAAAGTGACATCTGAACTTGAGAGTACAAAATTGTAGTATGCTAAACTTGTGAAGTACAATACAATTGTGAAAGGAGAACTAACCCAGTCTAAACAACATCTTGAGAAGTTATATTCTAGCAGTGAAAAGATTGATGAACAAATGTCTTATCAGAAACCATCTTATGATAAAAATGGTCTTGGATACCTTGAAGATATATTCCCAAAGAAGATTGAGGAGTGCAAAGATCCAGATCCAAAACACCTTGAGAATAAAGATGAAAAGAAGCTTGATGAATCTAGAAAATCTGAAGATATACCTAATCCACCTAAGCAAGATGAATCACATAAAGAGATGCAAAGAGAATTTAAAGGTAGATGTTTTTTATGCAATTCTTTTGGACACATGAAAAGAGATTTCACAGGTAAGCAATTCAAACCTATCTCTGGTTATTATTATAATTGTCATGGTTTTGGACATAGAGCTATTGATTGCAAGAAACCTAGATCTAATGATAATGGTAATAGTAGAATGTTTAGGAATACTAACCCTATAGATAAGAGACCTATTGAATTAATGAACAAAATAAATGGATTTGTGTGTTATAGATGCAACAAAATTGGACATATTGCCAGAAATTGTAGATCACAGATCACAAATCAGTCAGTCAAGACTGAGATATGGAAACAATGGAATAGTTTATCAGATATGAAATAACATGGGTCACACAGAAAGGTATTGAAAAATGAACAACATGAGAAATCCTAATCCTATAAGAAATACAAACTACACCAAAAGAAATGTGAACACCGACAACAGTCAGAGAGAAAGTTGTAGTAACTTGGAGGAAATTGAGTTTGTTAAAGCTACAAATCAAACGAGCACACCCAGTATACCAAGAAATCAGACAGATGAAGTATTTCAGAGTAAGTGTGAATAGATTCCTAATTCATTTCAAAATAATTAAACGTTTATTTTATGAGCTATGTATTAGAGTAAAGCATCAGAATAGTGTATAATTTAGAGTAAGTTAAATTAAGCCTTGCGAAGTTAATATGAGCTAGTATATGATGTAAGGAAGCTATGGTTAAGAGAACATGAATTTATGAACATGTATGCGAGTACACAAAAAGAATGAAGTTTTGTAGGTAACCAGGAACAACTTTTGGCATGAATACACTTAAGGAATTTAACGCGATGATAGTATCTTGAAAGATTTGAAGGATAAAACTAGAATATCGATATCATTTGATTATTCAAGTGTTTACAAGAGATATAGAAAGCTAGCTAGTGGAGATTAAAATTAGTTTGCAATATTTGGAGACAAATTCTTTGCTAGATCTATGCAAAGCCCTAAATCGTGATTCCAAGGTATTTAACTAAGTATTATTTATCAAAGTAGTTACATTTTGATAGATTCATGGATGCATCACTAGTTCATGGTATCAGAGACTCAACTAGACCTAAGTTAAAGAAAGAAATAGTAGAGCCATTAGAGGAAGACCCTAGCTTGGCTTTGTCAACCGTTCCAGACAAATTTTTACATTTAGAAGATGTGAAAGGATATCTGAAATGTAATTTTGAGACTATAGGAGATGGTAGTTTAACCATGGAGTACAGTAAGATTTACAAGAAAGACATGACCTACAAAGAAGGTCTTGAGAATTTAGGTCAAATGGATATCATTAAGTACACATTTCACTATGAGTTTCAGAGTGATGAATGGACCAAGATAATCTTGAGCAGAATACACAATGGAAAGTTTTGGATGGATGATAGAGTTATAGACATCACTGCAGATCTTATACATGAAGTGACAAGACTATCTAAAACATGAGTAATTCCCTTGAATGAGAAGAATGTTAAGAAAAATATGTTGGACAATACCAAGTCTTCATATAATGGAAGAGGAATAGTTATAAGTAAAATAGAGCAAGATGATGTAATATATGTATTTAATATTTTGACTTCAAAATTCTATGCGAGCTCTAGGGAAGATGACATGGAAGCATACATGGCACATGCAACTTATCTTATGTTTGTAGATAGAGTGGAAGTTTATATGTGTGATATTTTTAGGATATAGTTGATTGAAAATCTTGAGAAGATCAAGAAAACCAAGAATTCACAATTTAGATTCTCATTCCTGATCACTTATATGTTTTTCCATCTTTTGAGAAGATTCCCTTACACAATAGAATCCAATTGGAATGATGATAGAAATTCAATGGATAAAATAAAAAATGTATACCTAATACATCCTATTGATGAAGTGAATGAGAGTGTTACTCTTGTTATAAATAATTTTTAGAATGAAATGAGAAAAAGATCAATAATTCCACCATCTATTGTTGAAAAATATAAAGATGAGATATGCTTCTTAGTGTACAAAAACTTTACTTACATTAAAGCAGTTGAACCAAGAATTGAGTTTGTAGATCCTCTTGAGTATGAAGTATCTGAAGTAGAAATTGAAGGTTATGTGAGTAGGTTACTTAGGAGTATTTTGGATGCAAAGAGCTCTAGATTTGGAACCTATGAAGAAAATTTTAGTACAACACAACAATCACAATTGCAGAAATTAGAAAAGAAGAGAGTTGATAACACAATTAAGAAAATATTAAAGGATATAGGCATGACCGAGCATGAATTTTTTATTGCAAAGAAGACAACAACAAAAATTAGAGATATTGGATAGAAAGAAGTGTTGTCAGTTCTACCCTTGACAACCCATGCAACCCTTGTAGAAGATATTTAGGCTATTGATGAAGAGATTGTAGAATTGGATGTGCCAATAGTAAGGAAATCCACCTGATCCTCCTCCACTACACCTACTAAGAGAGTCATTTAAATGGTGAGTGGACTAGGCAAGAGACAAAAGAAAATTTTCATACCAGTAGAAAGAATAAAGACTCCAACTGCAACACAAGAAGATGAAGAGGCAGGTAGCAGCAAGAAGAAAAAATGGAAGCCTAAGATAAACAAAGTGAATCCTTTGATCATAAATGAAGGGGATTTCACCAACATAAACAAATATTATGAAATGTATGACAACTTTGAAAAGTTAAATCTTGAGAATGCATTTGTTAGGCATATGATTCTCGTAGAAAAAATGTTTGAATATATAAAAGGAAAGATTCATGATAACCTATATGAGAAGTTGATTAACAGAAAGAAGAGAGCTATAGAAGAGGAAAAAGGCATAAGAGAAAGGTATGTAAGGAAACTTTGTGAGATTAAGGATGAAGATCACTTCAGAGAAATCATGAAGAATCTAAGTACACATTTGAGAAGGAAAAGAAGGACAATACTGATAATGGGAGGCAATTATGAAGAGATTAAAAGAGAAACTGAAGAAGTGGTTGTAAAGGTAAATGAAATCTAGTCTAGGAGAAATATTCAATGAATTTGAACATGCAGTTGAAGCAGAACCTCTAACTGAATCAACACTAGTTTCACCACCCTCCATCAACATTGATAATGAATTTATGAACATAGAAGGTATACTATTTACCTTAGACAAAGAATAAAATCCATTTAATGATGAAGGAGACATTTTTGGCAATCTAATAGAAGTTGATGAGCAAAAGGATGAAGCATAAAATAATGAAGAAGTTATAGAAACAAGAATTGAAGAGAAGGAAGAAATTAAGGTTAAAATAGAAGAAGAAGAGAATGTGGTGCAAGAAGAGAAAACTAAAATTGTTACACAGACTAAGAGCACAACAAAAAATCCATCTAGAACCACCCACTGAATCATTTTTTGCAAGCCTAGGAGCTGAATTTGATGATGATGATCAAATAGAGTTGATCTCATCCCTCAATAAGATAATTGGAAAGAATAAGAAGGTAAAAATATTGAAAGGAATGTCACTTGAGGTAGCCAGAAAACTTCAAGGAGTGATATCAACTCAAGTTAGTGAGGTTGATCCCCAAGCTAAAGCTAAAGAGGTAATAAAAGATTTTGATGTTGAATTCACCAATTTATTAGATATTGCATCAATCAAAGCTCAAGCAACCCATGATGCACAATTATTTCAAGTTATTTTTTAGAACATTAGAAATGATTTGGATAACTTAGATATATGCATAAAAGAGTTGAGAAGATGTTTAGAGAGAGGAAAAGCATTGTACATACAGTGTACACTATCCCATAGCCACACATTAGAGATATCAGAAAATATAAATAATAAGGAAGCAAAATTGAAAGCAGTACTAAATAATTTGCAAAGTCCTAATGTGAAAATCATAGATATAGAGAAGAAAGCAAGTAAACTATATGATGATATAAAACTTCTTGAGGATGAAAAAGAGGAAACTAAAAAGATTCGCTCTACTCAGAGAGCATTTATCACTGAAGATCAGTAATGTGGAAAGTCAACTGGAAGAATATCTTTCATCTAAGACATCTTATCGAAAGTTTGCTTATGCAAATCTTAAGGCACTTGAAATAGCATCTTGTGGACTATATGCATTACTCAGTGTTTCAGGCTCAGTAAAGTAGACATGGGACAAGGAGATAGAAAATATGAAGGTAAATTTTGCAGATTATGTAGCAAGTCTTCCAACCTTGCAGTATTGAGATCAAGGAGGTAAACAATTTTGACATACTTATATATAATTGACACCTTTGTCATTGTTGTCAAAGGGGGAGTAGTATAGTATGAAAATTATATATATTTATGTAGAAGATATAGATATGTAGAATAGTATGAAGTATAATATTAGGGGGAGTATCATTTTGGAGAAATAAGTAGACATGTATAGACATGTATGATCCAAAAATTTTGTAATGGCCTTATATTACACCTTTTCAATTTTGTAATAGAAAGTTTTTTTGGGGAACTTAGCCAATTTTCCCATATGTGGCCACCAATGACAAAGGGGGAGATTGTTGGAAATTTGGCTAAGTAGGATATCAGAATGTTGTCATTATGGAAACATATACTAAGCATTAAGACATCATGATCAAAGGAAACAATTATGTATGAGCACACTTGAAAATTGTCTAAGTATAATAGTGATTTCCAGTCTTCATAGAGATAGTTTTGATTAGTGATATTAGTAGATGCACGTTCAATACATGCACACTTGAACATAGATCATTCTATGTATATCAAAGCTATATCTGAGAGTGCAAGTCTATACAACATGTACGAAAGAATATATTAATATTTTACAGAGACAATGTTGAGCCAACCAGAACAAAGAAAAAGATAGAATATGATCATATTGAGTTAAGGGATTATTTTTTTTTTATCAAAATAATGACTTAAATAATTAGGGATGACATCCTAGATGTTAACTGTAAGGAAACATATAATGAATTGATATTTTTAGGAGATTATAATGTATTGTAAACCGACAAGAAGTTATTTTTGTAATTTCTAGTATATAAGCAAGAAAATGTAATGCAAAGTATATAAAAGTTGTAAGAAATTGATAAATGATATGTATGATGTGAAATTGTAAGTTGTAAAGAAGAAAATAAGTAAGTACTTTATATCAAAGCGAAGAGCCTACAAAGCTAGATCGGAATAATAAAGTTATTCGACAGTAGTAAAAGGTTTTTGTATCTTACCTTTTGTATCATCTGTTATTATTGTATATTGCATGTTTGGGCAGTGAGCTCATCTTGAAAATATCTTATTTTGTAATAGAAAATTCTAACAGGGTTGAGGCTTCTAACAAGGCCTAAAGTACTTTAACCAGGACAAAGACACTATATGTATGTAATAGACTCCTAACAGGGTCAACATCTTTAACTAGACAATTTTGATTAGTGGATTAGTTGTGGGTACCATCTTCACCAAGGTTTTCCCTTGGCCAGGGTTTCCTCAACAAAAATCATGGTGTTATGAGCTCATTCATTTTATTTCTATGCTTGTTATTTAGTTTACTTAGTTTAGTTTCTTATGCAAGCTTCAAGTTAATTTCATATATCCATAATTGGGAAAAAGTAAAAGTTTGTGAAATACTTATTCACCCCCCCCTCAATATTTTCTATTTCTAACAGGTCTATCCTTTCACAAGGAACTTTTATATTATTACATCATCTTGTGGGCATCATTCCCACTAGGGTTTTCCCTCTGATCAAGGGTTTTCCTAGTTAACAAATCTGGTGTTATTGTGTATGTTTATTATCTTGTGGTTATTGTTGTTATTGATTACAAGCTTAAGATTTGATAGAGTTGAATTCGAGTTAATTAAGCTCACAACTGATTCAACCCCCCTCTTAGTTGTGTTAGTGGACTTTACTTTCTAACAATTGGTATCAAAGCATCAGGTCCTTGAAGGAAAAGTTTAACATCTTAAGGAGATCCATGGCTACTAAATTTTTTAGGAAATAAAGTTTGAAGTTTGATGGAGTTAATCTTGACAATTGGAAGGAAAGAATGAAGACACATTTTCTATGCATGGGAATTGACTACTGGTTGGCTATCAAGATGAAGGAGATAGTTGTAGAAGAAGACAAACTTGATTCATGTATAGATGAATAAAAGAGCCTATAAATGTACAATATGATTGCTAGAGAAGCTATTTTATTATCTTTTCTAGATACAAAATATATTGAGGTAAAAGATATAAGACTTGCTATTGAGATTTGGACTAAATTGGAAAATCTTTTTGAAGAAGATGAAATTTTGAAGAAAGCTAAATTGAAAAAATATATTAGTATGTTTGAAAGTGCTAAGATGCAGGAAGATGAAACTATAAGAGGTTACTTTAGCAGGATTACTAAGATTGTTGCAGGAATTAAGAGTTGTGGTGCAAGGAAATCAGATAATGAATTCATATGGAAGATAGTGAAATCTCTACCACCAGCCTTTGAATACAAAGAAAAGATCATTGAAGAAATTATTACACCTAATTTTACCAAATAATTTCTACTTGGAAATTTTCAGGCACATGAGCAATGACTGAAAAAAAAGGAAGGATCACCTATAGTGAAAACATTTTTAGTGTACAAAAGGACAAACCTATGTTGACAAGAAGTGCAAGTACAAGTGGATATTATGCTAGAGATTGGGAAGCTAAGAAAGAAGAAGAAATGAAGTTTGATGATGCAATGACACTGATTGCAAGGAGAGAACCTAAGGTAAGAAATTTTTTTCTTGCTGGACATGCAAAGAATTTGGTCATTTTTCATCTAAATGTCCTGAGAGAGAAAAGAAGATCAGATATAGAAAACATTATAAACCTAAGATAGAAAATTCTTGTTATGTTGATGAAGAAGGAGAAATTAAAATTTAAAGATGTAAAATTTTTAGAAAGTGATGATGAAAATGAAGATGAAATAGGATTTGTTGCAATTAAAGATGAAAATTATGATGAAGAAGAGGTAAGAGAAGAACAATCTTTAGTTTCAAATGTAGAACATAAAAAAGTATGATTGGATTATTGATAGTGGATGTTATCATCATATGACTAGAGATGTGGATAAATTTGTTGAACTCAATAGATATGATGGAGGAATAGTTAGAATTAGAAATAATGCACCATGTCAGATTAAGGGAAAAGGATCTATTACACTTGGTGGAAAGACTAATACTAAAGATGTCTGCTTTGTTAATGGATTGAAACATAATATTTTAAGTGTTAGACACCTTATGGACAAAGAATACCGGTTATATTTCATGGAGAAGACTTGTGTTATTAGAGACAGTTATGGAAAACTGATTGGAACAAGTATAAAGACAAAAGATAATGTATTCCAGTTGTCACCTACTAAAATGACATGTTTGATTGTTAAAGTGGATGAAAGTTGGCTATGACATAAGAGATTTTGTCATATAAAATTTGATAACATTGTGAAGATCAACTCATATAATGCAGTTGGGTGGTCCCACAATAGTGTGTCCCACTTTTTGGCCAACTTTGACACAGAGATCACCATTTTGAGAAAAAACTTCACTTTTGAACACTTGTTGCTGCAAAACTATTAGGAATTTGAAGATGATGTAAGCTAGAGTCTTTTAGATTTTTGTTTCTAGTTTTTAAATATATATCTATTTTTAAAAAATCATTTAAATTCATTTTTCCTTCTCCTTCTAAAAGTGGTTTGCGTGAAAAAACTATGTTTTTAAGGAGGTACTTTCACTTAGATCAGCATGACTTTTTTTTAAAATATGATAATGATGTAATTCTTTCGAGATTATATTTTTAACTTCAATATCTAAAGGATGCAATTGGTTTTATTCATTTTGGATCAATATTTCATAGTTTATTAAGTTTTAAAGTGACAGTAATTGTAATCTAGACATAAGGTCACTTGGATCGCTCTAACTTGATCTGTGTCTATCAAATTTTTTATTTTTATTTTTAATAGAAAGGTAACACAAATACGCTTTTCCTACATATTTTTCATTTTTTTTTTTTATCATTTACTATTTTTTCTGAAGTCGTGAAGAGATAGGTTGTTGAATGACCAAACAACCTATGTTTAGTTAAAGTAATATTTAAAAGTGATAATGAACTCAATATGTATTAAAATTATATTCATTAGAAAGCTTGTTTCGAATAGCATCTTTTGACATCATTTGTTTGGAAAAATCATCTTGTTTAGTCCTTGTTTCAGGCCTCGGAAGACCATTTTTTTGCAATTAAGTTGTTTTCTAAGGGTAAATTTTTGTTTTTTTGGCTTCGTGCGAAAAGGGTCTTCGCACGAAGCCACCTGGGGGTCTTCATGTGAAGATCCCTCGCATGAAGCCCCTGGAGTGAAAATTCTGGCCAAAAGCCATTGCCGGGATTTTTCCCACGGGTACTTCATACGAAGTACCCTAGTCGGCTAGTAAAATATTTTTTGTAAATTTTTTTAAAATGGTATAATAGTAAAAAAAATTATTTCTATTTTACATCAAATTGCAATTAATAAATTCACATTTTCTATTATTGAAGGCATTTTTTGAAGGAGGATCCATATTTCTATTTGTTCAAAGACATAATTTTGAAGAGGAAAAATATTACTTTTGTAGTATTTTTTGAAGAAGGAATTTTTGTTGACGATCTTGTGGAAGACATTTTTTGGAGCTTGAATAAATGCGGAACAAGAAGGGAAGACAAAGTAAATCTTCTAGAAAAAGGTCACCCGATACTGAACAAAGAAATCATGAAGCTGCATTGACATATTATCATAAAACTAAAGAAGCTGAAAGACAAGCTGAAGTAGGAGGGTTAAGTCAAGTCAAAGAATTGCACATTGAAGAAGGGTTGGAATTACTCCCTAGAGAGGCTCAAACAATTAATGTTGGAGAAGGGTCAACATCACGTGCTCCTACTAGTATGGATGAACTTTTAAATTTAGCTCAAAGTGTAAAGAAAAATATTAGTTATAGAAACTTAGATCATTTACTTGCAATGAATGTGGACACATTGAGATCACTTGCTAATGTTCAACAATTAATTCTTGCTAAGAAGAGATCAATGAAAATGATAGCAAGAGAAATATTGGGTAAATTTGATAATTTTGAAACACTTGAACAAGCTCAATTGCTTTCACTTATACTTATAGACAAAAATTTGGAAGGGGCATTAAAATTATTGGGTATAGACACATCATCAAAGAAGAGAAAAGTTGTTGACATGCAAATTGATATGATTGAAAATCTTAAGAAAGGTTTGAACTAGCTAGGGAAGCGATCTCGAACTATAGATAAGTCCATTACAAGAAAATTTATGTTGAGATCTATTGTAGGTAGCACTATGGGATGAAAAAGAAAGATATCTTCAGTTTCATCTCACATTGGTTTTAATAGGAAAAAAATATCATGATATGTTAATAAGAGAATACCTTTGGATGATAGCACCTTGGAAGGCAATTGGGCAATCATGTGTAGAGCTCCTCATTATGATAGGATTGATGAAGGAACAAAAAATTTGATCAAATCATTTTGGAATGATAATACACATCCTTCATCAAACACTAGAGATGTTATCAAACATAGAATTTTAGCTAATCAATATGAATATCATACGAAACATTGGTTGGACACAACACAACATGAAATGTATGTGTCATTTTGTATTTCAAATCCTAATATAAAGATTGGGCAAACATTGTTTGGAAGATTGAAGCCATATTATATCAGGACAAACAAAGTGTTTGAAACTTATTGTTGTCATTATCATATTGAATTTGATCTCCACTATCAAATTTTTTGAAAGTTTGTAGAAGACACTTATGGTTTTGAAAAGGATCCTCCTAGTAGACGAAGTGAGTTCATCTCATCCATTTTACATGACAAAAGAGATGATGTAGCTGGACAAATAAATTGCATAAAAGGAATATGCCAAACATGTGCCAATTTGTCTCTTTTTCCTTTGAAAATTGAAAATATTGATGTAACAAAGATGGTAAATTGCAAGAGTTACAAATATGTAAAGAATGAAACAAAATTTGGGAAAGAATCCAAAAGGTTAGAATATGTTGAAGAGGAGATAAATGTTGGAGTATTTATGGAAAAATTTAAAAAATTGATTCAACCCTACATTCATCATGTTTTTTTTGCAAAATGGCAAGCACAACAATTTCAAACACTGGGAGACAATTTCCCACTTGGAACTATTGTATCAGTTGTTGATTTTGCAGAAAATTATTCTTTTGTTCATCAAAAGGCAATTCAGTCAGAATACTATTTTTCAGAGAAAATTACTATTATGGTACATGTGTGTTATCGACACGCACAATTAGATTTGGATGGTATTTAGAGAACATTTGAAGCACGGGTCATCAAGAAGGAATATCATTTTTATATAAGTGATGATAAAGAGCATGACATTCATTATGTGGAACACTGCTTCAAGATGTTTTTTGCAAATTTGAAAGAAAGAGGTATAAAAATTGATAAACATTATGTTTGGTCAGATGGATGTGCTGCACAATTTAAATCATCAAGACCATTTTATGCACTATGTAGATATCATCGTAATGAAAACATACCACATGTCTGGAGTTTCTTTGAGAGTGGACATGGAAAAGGTGAACATGATGGTGCTGGAGCTTACATCAAACGTGCTATATGAAAGTATCAAATGAATTATAAGGGAGTGCATATAAAAAATGCACATGATGTGGTTGAATGGTGCAAGACACATTTTGCACCAAATGAGAATGACGCGTCATCAGGATTGACTCAGGCAGTGCCATATAGAAAATTTTGGGAGATAAAAAGTATGCACACATTTTTTAATTATTTGAAAGTGTTTAAAATTTTAATGCTAGTTTTTATTCAAATTATATTTATATAGAATGTATTATATATGCATTTTTTCAGGCGTGGATAGAAAAATTATGCATGGTTGCAATAGGATAGAAAATATGTGATCTTTGCATTCAATTATGAGTACGAATTGTTGCAATTGGATGTTGAACACTAGGGACTACTCATGCTTTTGTTGTCACTGCATTGCTGACAATTATGAGGAATGTATCAATCAAGTTCGTGGATATGTAGGCGTATGGAATCTAGTGCCACTAGTTATTATCGATACATTTGATAGAGATGAAGATGAAAACTTTGATGACGTTCCTTTGATTTCTACTGATTACGATCATATCTCAGGATTGGTCAAAATTGGTAAGTATATATATTTCACATTGTATGGTACACTGAGTTGCATGTATAGATCATAGATATAGATAGATCTATAGATTGAACTAAGTATTTATTTTAAGACCTCACACATGTATATATAAAAATTTATTGTGCAGGAGATGTCTTTGCAGTGATTACTGAGAGTGGAAATGTAGAAGGAGTTGATTATTATTTACTGCATTGTACTACAAAGAGGATGAAGTTACTTGAACCTGAAGAAAGCGATGGAATGTTGTTCCCCATAGGTTTGTATATGGTTTACATCAATATATTGAACTCAAATTGTAAATTTTAAATTTCAACCTTTTAACAAAATTCAAATTGATTTTGTTTAAATTTAGATATTGTTAAAATTTGTGACCTACAGGTTCAGTTGTTTTAGAGGGAACATATTTCAAACAAATCAAAGTAATTCAACATGGTATTCACTTTACTGATTACGAACCAGACAATAAGGTGTTCCAATATAGTCACCTAGTTGTTGCCACATTCATTCATCTCCATACAGTTAAATCTCAACATGGACTTCGTAAGTGGAGACTAGATAGTGAGGATCATGAGAGAATATTATAGGTTCTGCATGAAAGGTCTGAACCACTTGAGTTGGTCTAAAAAGTATAATACATGTATACTTATTTCTTGTGTTAGGACCTATTTGATATCTCTGGATTAAATTTCATTATACTTTGTTTATATATTTAAACATATGGTAGACTATAATTTGTTGATATATGATGAACCTATTTGATGGTTCAATGGTTTTAATATATAGAATTTTATATGCATACTTTGATTATTCAATGATTTTTATAGATTTCATGTTAGTTAAAGATTTTATGTATGCTTGAAATTAGTTATATTACTTATGACATGTGTTAGTTCTAGAATTAGTTAGAATAGTTATTATCCATTAGTTACATGTATTAACTAGTTATCTTTTATGATATTAATTATAGATCCCCTTAAGACCTCCCCTTAAGACACTAAAAAATGATGAAATTAGTTATATTACTTATGACATGTGTTAGTTCTAGAATTAGTTAGAATAGTTATTATCCATTAGTTACATGTATTAACTAGTTATCTTTTATGATATTAATTATAGATCCCCTTAAGACCTCCCCTTAAGACACTAAAAAATGATGAAATTAGTTATATTACTTATGACATGTGTTAGTTCTAGAATTAGTTAGAATAGTTATTATCCATTAGTTACATGTATTAACTAGTTATCTTTTATGATATTAATTATAGATTCCCTTAAGACCTCCCCTTAAGACACTAAAAAATGATGAAATTAGTTATCATATCATCTAAATAAATCATCTAATCAAATAAAATCATAGATCATCTAATCAAATAAAACCATCTAGTCAAATCATATATCATATAGATCATCTAATCAAATAAAATCATATCATATAATTGAATAAAACCATCTAATCTAATCATATATCATCTAATCAAATAAAATCATAGATCATCTAATCATCTAGTCAAATCATATATCATATAGATCATCTAATCAAATAAAATCATATCATCTAATCGAATAAAACCATCTAATCTAATCATATATCATCTAATAAAATAAAATCATAGATCATCTAATCAAATAAAACCATCTAGTCAAATCATATATCATATAGATCATCTAATCAAATAAAATCATATCATCTAATTGAATAAAACCATCTAATCTAATCATATATCATCTAATCAAATAAAATGATATCATCTAATTGAATTAAACAATCTAATCTAATCATATCATCTAATCGAATAAAACCATCTAATCTAATCATATATCATCTAATCAAATAAAACCATCTAATCTAATCATATCATCTAATCAAATAAAACTATCTAATCTAATCATATAGATCATATATCATCTAATCTTATAAAATCATAGATTCATCTAATCTAATCATATCATCTAATTGAATAAAACCATCTAATCTAATCATATAATCTAATCAAATATATGTCTCTAATCAAATAAATGTGCCTCATATCATATCATCTAATCAAATAAATATGTCTCATATCATATAATCTAATCATATCATCTAATCAAATATATGTCTCGAATCATAAACCGAGTCTCAAATAAAATATATGTTCAACATGTCCTAAACTAGGGAGTCATCTAGGCGCATATGAATAGAGTGACCCTCTGAGTGACTGCCACGAGCATCCTTTGGCTCTGAGACATCAACTGATCCTTGTGAATATAAATGCATGTATATATGATAATAATCCAAAATAATTAAAATATTATAAATGCATATTTAAACTTACATATTTTAAAAACTTACCTGACCACTAGTAGGTGTATCATCTGGTGGCAAAGCAGCGACTGACCCCTGCAAATTTAGTGTACAACAGTTGGTTATATACATGTGCATAGTAAATATATTATGTAAAGTACTTGAAATATAAACATGTACATACATATATATCTAAAACTTACCTGACCACTAGTAGGTGTCACATCATGTGGAAGATGCTCTGAACCCACACTAGAGGTAACATGCTCTTCTAATTGTGCCTACAAAATATTATGCATTGAACAAACATTAATACACGTACAATTAATTATTCACTAAACTCCTAATAAAAAAGAAAAGAAATTTTTATATGTACCTAAGTCTCAAGAGCAGAAGGATTGTCAATGCGTTGCACCATCGTATCATCAATTGATACTGCATCACCCACACCACCTAAGGTCCCGAACCTCTATAGTAATGAGGAGTGTAGGGGTGACACTAGTTGCAAGGGGAGTGATGTAGAATCTGAACCATGTGGATGAAATAACATATCCATAAATGACCTGCCATCAGTGGCAACATCCACCTGACCCAACCCATGCAACTGCTCATCAAAAGTGTCTAGGCCCTCACTGGTGATGCATACATCTCCAATCTCTATACTTGGCTCTACAGCTGTAGAGTGATCTGTGGGTGCACGGTGCTCTACACTATCTTGTGCATGATGCTTTGCACTATGATGTGCCTGACTAGTAGATGGCATGTCCTATGTCGGTGGAACTATAGGACCCCATGTAAGTGCAATGTAATCCCTGACTGAATGTATAGGGTTCCTCTGCGTGTCAGCAATATGAGAATAGGCCTACACGAGATCCACCAAAAAGTAAAGGGCCATATCTAAAGTACTATGATAACCCGACAATGCTCATATCTCTCTAGGCATAGGAAGACCAGCAACTCTATATGTCTCATCACTCACACCTGCAGTACTACTAAATGAAGCCTCAGAAGATGATCTGGCTCTACTTGGTCTAGTCAAAATGTATCTGCCCACTGAATCTGAATTGATCAATGTGGCTACAGAAGCAATTTTTCCTATGCTATCTAGAACTCCCCTCTGAGAAGCAATGATGACTCTATCTACAGTAGCAGCCATCGCTGGTGTCACTACCGGACTCCTCTCTCCAACTAGCAGTCTATGAGGCTGCACAACTCGATCAGCCCTACGATACTGAGGGTGGTCTGCAACCCTACCCTGGCCCTGACCATAAAATGCTGGGATATCAAAATAGTTGACCCTGAGTCCCAAATGGAACTCAATGTACAACTGTTGTGCAAAGTATAATGGAATTTGGTCATTATTTGGATAATGACCATGGGCTATAAGATGTCGAGGGTATATCATACAAGCAATCTGAGGGATCACACATCATGTGACCTGATAAGCCCTCACCACTCTACACCTCTCATAATGTGGGAACATCTCTCATTTGATGGTTTCCTTCGAGATGAGGCTCTGAACCGTCATGAAGGAAACATCACCCGAGATCTCCTCCCTCAACTCCTAAAAAATGGCCTCAACTACTTGAGGCGTAAATGAAGAGTGAGCCCTCAATATACTAGTCATAGACTCCAAACTAGTCAGTATAGTAGCACATGTGTCTCTATATATACCATCTCCAGTAGATCTACTGATAGCTTGTCTAAGTCTAGCTATCTCTGTGTCAGCCATGTGAAAAATAGTATGAATGTCAAGAGTTTGAGGTGCACCCTGAGTGGCCATCTAGATACATCACATGTGAAAGAGCTAAGTGTTAATAATTAAGTACTTGATTACAACATTATAACTGCATGTAAAATGGAAACAAATAAGTGGTCCTAAGGTATAGATAAGACATCAATAGGTCATAGGACATCCTAGTATGTACATCAATGGGTCATATGACTAACTTTAATATTTTCTAAAAATGCATTTACATAAGGGGTCATGGGTAACATAAGTGGTCATAGCTCATGTCTTAAGGAGTCGTGGGTAACATAAGTGGTCTTATTAGGTCTTAAGAGTCCTAATGGGTCTAGTTAGGTCTTATTAGGTCTTAAGAGTCCTAATAGGTCCTAATACATCTAATTGGTCAGACTAATGTTGGTTAAAGACCTAATACCTATCTAATTGGTCCTAATAGGTCCTAGTTAGGTCTACTTGGTCCTAATAGGTCTAGTTAGGTCTATAAGTAGAGAAACAACTTAGATGTATACCTTATTTCCTAATATGACCTAATGCGACCTATTAGGACAGGTAATATGACCTAGAGTGTCTTAAGGGGTCGTGGGTAATGTAAGTGGTCCTTGATTGTCTTAAGGGGTCATAGGTAACATAAGAGGTCCTAAGGTATAGATAAGAGTCATGGAGTGTCTTAAGGGGTTGTGGGTAACATAAGAGGTCCTAAGGTATAGATAAGAGTCATGGAGTATCTTAAGGGGTCATGGGTAATATAAGAGGTCCTAAGGTATAGATAAGACATCAATGGGTCATATTACCTGCCCTAATTACCTGTCATAACGTACATAGATAAGAGTCATGTAGAGTGTCTTAAGGGATTGTGGGTAATATAAGTGGTCCTAGACTATCTTAAGGGGTCGTGGGTAACATAAGTGGTCCTAGAGTCATAATTGGTTCTAATTGAGTCTAATTAGACCTCCTAACTGGTTCTAATTAAGTCATAATTGATTCTAATTGAGTCTAATTAGGTCCTAACTGGTTCTAATTGATTCTAATTGAGTCATAATTGGTCCCGGTACAATTAGGTCTAGTTAAGTCTAATAGGTCCTAAATTTTGGTCGTAATAGGTCCTAATTGGTCTAGTTACCTATCTAATTGGTCATAATAGGTCCAGATAGGTTTAGTTAGGTCTATTTGGACCTAATAGGTCCTAATACATCTAATTGGTCAGACCAATGTTGGTTAAAGACCTAATACCTATCTAATTGGTCCTAATAGGTCCTAGTTAGGTCTACTTGGTCCTAATAGGTCTAGTTAGGTCTATAAGTAGAGAAACAGCTTAGATGTATACCTTATTTCCTAATATGACCTAATGTGACCTATTAGGATAGGTAATATGACCTAGAGTGTCTTAAGGGGTCGTGGGTAATGTAAGTGGTCGTTGATTGTCTTAAGGGGTCGTAGGTAACATAAGAGGTCCTAAGGAGTCTAATTAGGTCCTAATTAGTTCTCATAGGTCTAATTGGGTCTAATTAGGTAGATAATTAGGTCCTAATTGGTCTTGGTATAGTTAGGTCGAGTTTAGTCTAATAAGTCCTAAATTTTTGTCGTAATAGGTCCTAATTGGTCTAGTTACTTGTCTAATTTGTCATAACAGGTCTAGATAGGTTTAGTTAAGTCTATTTGGACCTAATAGGTCCTAATACATCTAATTGGTCAGACTAATGTTGGTTAAAGACCTAATACCTGTCTAATTGATCCTAATAGGTCCTAGTTAGGTCTACTCGGTCCTAATAGGTCTAGTTAGGTATTTAAGTAGAGAAACGACTTAGACATGTACCTTATTTTCTAATATGACCTAATGTGACCTATTAGGACCTGATATGACCTAGAGTTTCTTAAGGGGTCGTGGGTAACGTAAGTGGTCCTTGATTGTCTTAAGGGATCGTGGGTAACATAAAAGGTCCTAAGGGGTCCTAGGTTACATTAATGGATCCTCGTATACATATAATGGGTCTTTAGGATCCGAATAGGTCATATATATGTCTTTCTTAAAATATCATAAGGGATGTATAATGGTCCTAGACTACATCTTAAGGGGTCGTGGGTAACAATGAGTCCTATATATGTGTCTTAAGGGGTCAGGGGTAACATAAGAGGTCCTAAGGGGTCCTATGTTTCATTAGTGGATGATCCTTGTATGATATTAATTAAATCTAAGATGTACATAAATGTGTCCTAAGACAACCTAAGATATGTTAATGGGTCTTGATGATCTGAATGGGTCATGGATATCTTAAAATGTCACAAGGGATGTATAATGGTCCAACAATGTTAATGGGTCATAGACACATGATAAACTTGGTTTAAGGTATCTTAGGCTACATTAATTGATACTAGTATGTCTTAAGGGTTCTTGCGGGCAACAATGGGTTCACATATGTATTAATAGAAGCTAAGATAGATGAATGTGTCATAGGATATTTTAAAATATAATAATGGTTCATATGGGTCTTAAGGGGTCCTATGTGTCAAGTAAGATGTCCTAATATGTATTATAAGATCTTGAGATTCATAAAGGATCCTAAGTGTCTTAATATGTCATAACAGAAGAATAAGGGTCCTAGAAACTTATTGTACTACAATTTTTTAATGTTTTCTAACATACTAATAGATCATTTTAAAAAATTGAACTACAATTTTCTAAGATTTTTACAAACTAAAAATTATAAATAAAACAAATAGCTAACTTTAATAAGTTTACTAAAAATGCGTGTACATACATGTGAGAGACAGAGAGATAAATTCTTAATAATTACAACTTTAAACTTAAAATTTAGCATTTTTTAACTCCAATCTTAATGTTTCAAACATTTTCTAACATTTCTACTATGGTTTCTAATGTTTTATAAATATTTTCTAACAGGTGCTAACAAACTACTACGATTTTCTAACATTTTCTAACATATTATAACATTTATATACTACGATTTCTAATATTTCTATTATTTTCTAATATTTAATTACAATTTTCTAACATTCTATTATTAATTTCTAACATATTACAAATTTCTAACATTTATACAAATTAAAAATTATTTAAAACAAATAACTAGTTAAAATAAATACAAAACATATTATTTACAATAAAAAATGAGAAAAATGTGTGTACCTGATACTGCTAGGAAACTGAAGAGGTCGACGAAGCTCGGGAGACGTTGGTGTGCTGGCGTGGTGACGTAGTTTGCTCCAAGCCTAGGGGTCCACAAATCGCTACAATGAAAATGATAGTTAAAAAAATGAAATGCCAAAAATTTATAAGAAATCCGGCCCTAAATGGCTTCGTGCGAAGTATATACTTCGCACGAAGCCATTTAGGGGTCTTCGTGCGAAGACCCCTACGTGGGGTCTTTGTGCGAAGTATCCCAAGGACTTCGGGTGAAGTATTTACTTCGCACAAAGGCAGGAAATTGTTTTTGTTTGACAATTTCGTGATTTCCTTCATCCCTAAAAGTGGGACACAACTTCGTGAGTTAATTGAGTTAGAGACTTGCCTAAGATTGTGAAGCCTACTAACATGGTTTGTAAGGAATGTGTTATGGCCAAATAAATAAAGAATTCATTTCCAATACAAATGTTTACAACATCAGTCAATTTGGAGATTGTGCATACAGACTTATGTGGACCTACAAGGACAAAGGGATCCTATGGTGAAAGGTACTTCATGATTTTTATTGATGTTTTTACAATAATGATGTGGGTAGCATTTATTAAAGAAAAGTATGAAGCATTTGAGAAGTTTAAGTTATTGAAGAATAGAGTTGAGAATGAATATGGCTTAAAAATTAAATGTGTGAGAACTAATAGAGGAGATTTTACTTCAAATGAGTTTAATATCTTTTGTGAAGACAGTGGAATTAAGAGACAAATTTCAACACCTAGGACACCACATCATAATGGTATAACAAAAAGGAGAAATATATCAGTTAATGAGGTAGCTAGAGCTATGATGCTTGAAGGTAATGTATCACATATCTTTTGGAGAGAAGTAGTGAACACCATGGTTTACACAATGAACAAATTACAGATTAGACAAGGTAATGGTAAGACATTTTATGAACTTTGGTTTGGAGATACACCTACTATGAAATACTTTTTGGGATTGCAGATTACACAAAAAAAGGATGGTATTTTCATTTAACAAACAAAATATCAAGGACTTATTGACAAAATTTGGAATGGAGAATTGTAAGCTAGTTGGAACCCCCAAGGTAACTGGATGTAAATTGTCAAGCAAGGATGAATCACAGAATGCAACACATACAAGATATAGATCTATGATTAGAGGACTACAATAGTTAACTCACACAAGACCTAATATAGCTAATGCAGTTGGGATTGTAGCTAGATTTCAAGAAGAACCTAAAGATACAAATGTTGCAACAGTAAAACTGATTTTCAAATACTTGAAGGGTACATCAGAATATTGGCTATGGTATGATAGATCACATGATTTTACACTATGTACACACACTGATGTAGATTGGAGAGGAAATGTTAATGACAAAAATAGTACAAGTGGTGGAGCATTCTTCTTGGGAGGAAGATTGGTCTCCTAGTTGAGAAAGAAATAGGATTGTATATCATAGAGCACAACATAAGCAAAATATGTTGCAACAAAAAATAATTGTAATCAAATCACTTGGATGAAGCAAATGTTGATGGATATTGGCATTGAATTTATTGAGCCTATTATCATATATTGTGATAATACAAGTACAGTTAGCATGTCAAAGAATCTAGAATTACATTCAAAGACCAAACATATTGTGATAAAATATCATGTTGTGAGAGAGAAGGTTTCAAAAAAAGAAATCATATTGGAGTATATTAGCATAAAGGAGAAGATAGAAGATATATTCACAAAATCTTTGGCTAAGGATACTTTTGAGTATCTGAGAGGTATTCTTGGGGTTATTCCCCAACCCTCTTCAGAGTAATGGATGCAGGAATGCATCAGTCCAACATGATCAAAGCACTATACCTATCTGGACTAGATTCTTGATGCTTCTCCTATGGGGGAGTATCTTTACTTGAGATGAGTCCTTAATGACTCTTAGACATGAGTTTTTTACAGTATCTTTTGAGACTTAGACACTTTTGCAGATTGTATTAGAGATGATTGAACTTTGAGAATTGATGTATTGACATATTTGTCATTGATGTCAATAGGGGATAGATATACATGACAAATATTAAGAGAAGAATGAATGAGGGAGATATGA